>JALPQI010002902.1:0-94830 GCA_025490895.1 Thaumatotibia leucotreta | reverse complement strand
GCGTAAAAGTGATTTTGTTAATAGGTACATACATACTTGTAGTGTTCGAAACGTCGAAAAATGTTTAAATTTAATGAATATAAGCGATATAATCAGTTTTTAACTGCCGTGAATTTTGTCGTGCGTTCCCTTGTCGCCACCAATATAAAATTAATTAAATATAAAAATAGACCTTGCATTTCAATGGGACTAATGTTTAAATGATAAAAACCAAATCAGATCTTGTCTTATTTATCAGACTCTGGCGAAGTGAGCTAGAAATAATATTGACTATCTGATATATCAGACGACGGCGGTTATAGTAGATTATACACCAAGGGGATAAAGCACTGTTTTATGTCACGGGTGCGACATTGAATCCTGAACGTAACGAAGGACTCCCAGTGTTACTCCCGAGCGCAGCGAGGGAGCTATAGATTTAGAACAAGGAGGTTGGAACTCTTAGGGCGCCTATAGAGAGACGGCGTGACAGACAAAACATATTAATTTAAGTATGTAATTTCCAGGTGTTTCTTGTCCCAAGTAACCCATCTGATAATCTTTCAAGAAAACGTAAAACGGTACAATTTACGAATTTAAAAATATCTTTATACATTTATACATCTAGTTAATCTTTCATATAGTTTAAGAAATTACCTAACCATCTAAACTCCTTACAGTTGAAGTTCCCATTTATAGTTACAATTTTAATTTAAGCACCTATGATATACCTACATTTTCTTTTTGCGTTTTATAACGTAATATTAGTAGATATAGTTTGCACACCTTGAACAAACAAACCAATGCAAAGGTAACATATTTTAAGACCGCCTGTTGTTTAACCTCTGTCTAGCCTTACCCTTAACACTTGTTGTTTAACTTTAACCTTAAAGCTAACAACTTAATGTAAGTAGGTACTTATTGTAAATATAAATGCAAATAAATGTATGAATTTTACTGTTTTTATGTCATTCATAACGACATCATTTTAGTGAGATTTTAAAAATGAGAATGTTTGAATAGCTTTTTTCAAGTAACATTTTTAGCCAAATAACTGTTGGTTTTAATCTATCGATAAAAATATCGAGCCATACCACAACACTATTTACATTAACATGTCAAAATTACCTGACACGGTCGATTTCTATGAAAATGACAGCCAAGGCCGCCTCTATCTCTAAGGTTACACACTAAAGAGGTCCGTGCTCTGTGATTTAGAAATTAAGACTGATTCCTGAGTGCAGTGAGGGATTTAAGTGCCCAAGACAAAAACAGTTTTATTCCCGAGGTATATACTCTACTTTTCTCACCTTATGCGAGACAATAAAAAACAGGCTTAGTTATACTTAGTAGATAATATTTATTACAGCAAATTAATAGGTGGTTGAAATTCTCTTCTTCTACCTAGCGTTATCCCGGCCTTTGCCAGAGTCCGCTTTCCTGCTATATTTCCTCCACTTTGCGCGATTCTGGGCATCATCTACTGCAAGCCTATTTACACTCATGTCAGCCTTCACGACATCTAGCCATCGCTTCTTTGGTCTGACCAAAGAAGCGTTGTTAAAGCGTTAGTTGTTTACATAAAATATAAAGGGCAATATCACATTTAATTAAAGTATGTCCAACTACTCGCCAATAGATAGTGTTAGTAGTCCTGAATTTCTCAAACTTTGTTAGTTATTCTTAATATTAAAAATCACCATGACATTACTAAAAATACCAGGAATTATATCCAATTAGTTCGAAGTGTTAATTCGATTTAATGGTAAAAACGTTACATTCAAAAATGTTAGTCACATAATTTCTCGCTAGATGTCGCTGTTACTTTTGGCAAACTAGGTAACGAAAGTTCCATGTTCGAAGCTTTTTCGGTGGACAATCTAAAAGTTAAGGCCTGTAAAGCTTGATTTCCTTATGAAAGCCTTATGTTCATTAAGACGTACTCCTTTTTCATTGTGTTGTATGATAAAAATCATTTCTACCTGTCCACAGGAATTCAATAAGAAAGGTGTGCCTTTAAATGCCAATATGGGTTTAATAAGAAAATTAATTCTCATAGCCCTTAACTTTTAAAATGTCCACCGGAAAGACTCAACATGATTTTAAGTTTGACCCATTTACTTATAGCGGATGAGATTATTTTCGGACGAGACGATTTTTGGGCGGTGCTCACAATTGTTTAATGAAATTAGACTTTCGTCATAGCAATATAGTGAAATTTCATTATCGCCCGGCGGGTAATAATGAAATTTCATACATTATTATAACCCGCTCTTTGCCAAGGGATGTAATATCTTGCTTTTCGTGGGGTTAATACGACGTACGTATAATCCGGCTTTGACGAGCATGAGGTGTGAAAAAAGAATTAAATATTAAACGTGATCTATTTTTCTGAGGTTCTTCTAATAAATTATATGCACCATGGGCCGAGTACTTTCGTATAATGGAAAGTTATTACTAATCATAGGACCAAATAAAAATACAGATTTATAGTCAAACCAATTATTTTTTATTTAGAGGCGGCTTATTTATCTAGATAAAACAACTTTCTCTTATGACTATAAATAACCTAAAATAAACGAGAAGTTCGATAGATAATCGAAGACAGCTTATAATAACGTATTTACAAGTTAGTCTAGAACAAAAATAAGACGCCGAAACTATCATATTATACAAAAACACAATGTGATAACTTTCTATAGCTGGTATCTATTTTGTGCTGTTAAGTTGTTTAAAATATCGGCCCTTAGAAAAGCTATCATCATCATCACTTACGCTGCTATATCACTTATTTAACTAAATGAATCATTCAAAAACAACAAGATTTCTATTGTTTTTGAATCAATCAATTAATTCACGTATTAATTTAATTACCCACGTAATTATGCAATCAAGCATGTCAAATTTTACTTCACGTAAAAAATATAGTCCTTAAAAAGTAAAATTGATAGGCTTCCCACCTAAAATATTGATAAAATATTATAACTATATTATGGAAAATGCATCAAGAAATAAGATTTACACTTTATACACTGAAGACATTCAGCTACACGCAACTGGGGAGTTATTATAATAGAAATAAAAATAGTGTTATATTTGCAATATTTGTGGTATGTTCATAGAATACTGCTAAATACTTCATGGCATTATCATTATAACCGGCGCTATTTACGTTAGAAAACTGGCATAAATGCAAATAGGTAGCACCATACCATGCGAGAAATTACAGAATCTGAGTTGATTTTTTCTAAACTTCATCCTTATGGTCAACATTTACCACAAGCTCACGATTGTAACAAGTGCCTCTCGAGACGCAGAAAGACGTCATAAATTTTACGAAACCGAAAATATTGAGCATACACCGACCAAAACATTCTAAAATAATTATATTTGAATTTTAAAACCAAGCATTAGAAAACTATTTAAAATAAATAACTTGGTAATTCATAAAAAACTAAGTTCGTACCTTTGACTTGTGAAGATTTTTTTCTAGCCTCCTAAAATGTTGCCAGTAACACATAAATGTATGACCATAAATAAAGTGGTACAGTATACCAGCAACCTTTTGGTGTTTTAACTAGATTCTGTAGCTTTGTGTTTTTCCACTTTTTGACTTATTTTTGATAGAATTTTGTGGAAACTTGGTCAGACAGAGGCGTTTCGGAGGTTTAAGTAGCTTGTTCTCATTTTATTGCCGCCTAGATTAATGAAGACATTTTCACCAGGCTGTGTTTTCTTAAGATAACAACATAACGGGGTCATTGTCAGATTTAGGTTATCGTCTTTTCGGTGGACAAACCTAAAGTTAAGGAATTCCTTTACTAATTTTGGGATAAAACAATTGACGGTACAACTAGGTTCCCCGGTCTATAGCCCTATGCAATCAAATCGTAACATAGATTCATAAAAGCTGTTAATTTTTGACCACCGAGTGGACAACTTTTGTTTTTTGGACTGACAATGACCCAACCAGTCTGTGTGGTAGTGATGCTCAACATTGAGTCAGTCGTCAAACTTGATGGAGTGCACTCCGGTGTCGATGGCGCCGCCGCGGTAGGAGCCGCGCTTCTTCTTCGTCTTCTCGTGCTTGAAGGACTTGCCACGCGTGTGCTTCAGGTCCTGGCTGGCTCGTTCGCCCCAAGAGCCGCGAGCGCCACTCTGTTGATAAAAAAAAAAAAAGATTTACCCCCTTATTCATAAACGTCTTAACGCCGCTAATAATTGTTTGTCCCTTTTGCTCTTATGGACACATTGTTAAGACCGAAAGGGACAAACAATAATTAGCGGCTTGTTAAGTTAACAAACGTTTATGAATAAGGGGGTTAGCATTTTCTTCAGGTCCTCCGGTAGTGACATTGTTGTGAACAACTATTTTCGTCTAAATTATTCGTTCGTTTCATTGAATATATTATTTTCATCACACTTGCTGTCTAAGCGCGCCATTGCTTGCATGCGTAGCGGGAGTAATAGAAAAGTTTCCCTAGAAATGTCAGTACATCATTCAATAATATTTTGTCTTAAAACTTTTTTTTTTGGTGCAAGTGCGATGAAAAACGTATGCATTACGGTCGGTAAGCGGAATACTAATTCGAGTCATTAAAAGCCCTCCGCCTACGGCGTCGGGCTTCTAAAGGTGATATCAGACGGTTCACTCGGATGAATGTTCACTCGCGTGAATGCTTCATTTTTGTTTCATTCCATGTTCACACAGCAAAGCTGGAATGACATAGAAATGAACATTCAGTCCGCATTTCTGTCAATATGGCGTCCAATGAAGTCGTGTCTCGAGGACGATAGATTTAAACGCTCGAGTAGCAACGGTCGGCTGAATCCGAGTGAACAGTTCATTCCGTGTTCAGACGGAATTAACTGTTCATTTTCCGTTCATTCGGAGTGCGAGTGAAAGATGCCGAATGAAAATATCCAACATTGTTGGATCGGTTCACTAATGAATTCATTCGGCACTTTTGTTTCACTCCGTGGTCAGACGTGTCATTTTAAGTGAAAGATGCCGAATGAAACGAAAAAATTAACGAAAATGAACCGTCTGATATCACCTTAACACTCTCGTTAGTGATTCCGTACTTACCTCCCTCGATGCACTATGTACTATTTTAGGTATCCCAATACCATCTTATCAACAAAAAAAAACTCTTTCTCCTCACGTGTGAAAATCCGTCGAAAATGGAAAAAAAAGCACTTCGACATAGGCAAATTCACCTTACTATCGAAACAAGCAAGGAGTAAGGCCAGAGAAAAAAATAATAATTTCGTCAATAAAAATGACAAGTGACTTTTTATTACTTAGGGTCACTTTGGCATTACTCTCTATTATATTTTGTTCATAAATATCTTAGCAGGCCTCTCTATAGTAATGGCGTTAAGGAACATGTATAGAGAGATCATTTTAAACACCATGGCTACTTTGATATATCTGATTTACTACAGGTCAATCATGTCAACATTGGTGTGACAGACATACTCGAAATTTACAATTTTGGAAGTTCTCAGTAGCACTCAAAGCTTACCTATTTAATCGAATGTGATCTTCTTGTTCTCTCCACCAGCCCCGTCAAAGCTTTTCCTTTCATTGAAGCTCTTGTTAAAGCCGCCTCCCCGATTGCCTCCCCAGGAGTTGCGGTCTCCCCCTCGGCCTCCCCTGTCGCCTCCGCGGCCCCGGAAGCCTCCCCGGTCTCCCCCTCGGCCCCGGTCGCCGCCGCGGCCCCTGAAGCCGCCCCTATCTCCGAAACCTCCCCGGCCTCCTCTGTCTCCGTAGCCTCCCCGGCCTCCCCTATCGCCGAAACCTCCCCGGCCGCCGCGGCCGCGATCGAATCCTCCCCGGCCTCCCCTGTCGAAGCCCCCTCGGCCTCTAAAGCCTCCCCGGTCTCCCCCGCGGCCTCTGAAGCCACCTCTCCCTCCGAACCCGGACTTGAAACCTTCATCTTCGTTGTCGTCGCCGTTCTCACCCTCCTGATAGATAGAAATTCTTATAAAATAAACGACCAAGACAACCCTACGTAGTCAGTTCATTAAAGTAAATGCCCGAAATTATAAGCCACTTTGGACGTAGAGGAACGTTAGTACGTGGAGTTGCCTTGGCTTGTCAAATTTGTGGGCATTTACCTTAGCGTCGAACGAATTGTCCTTAAGTCTAGGGTCGACTTCTATTCTCTCGGACGCCACGCGGCGGAAGGGAGTCGGTTTATTGTTAGTGTCGCCGGGGGTGGATGTGTTGTTGGATGTGCCCTAAAAATTGCGGCCGTGGTATTAAATAACGTTTTAATAAGCGTCAGAAATACAGTACATGATTCACAGTATGATTTTTAGGCCATCATTATTCTAGAATTGTACATAAACACTTTAAAAATATCTACCAAAATAAAAGTTTATTAGTTAGGTTTCTCGCAAAATGCCAGTTGTTATATTCAGATTTGACTAATAGAGTCCTGAATTTTTGGAGCAGATAAAGCTAATGTGAAACAGGACCACCAAATAAAATTAAAGATAAACTTATTCTAATCAATTACTCCTTCGAAATTCATGTGCAATATGAGTATTACACCTGTTTGAACTCATTTGCCAACAAATTATGTTAAATAATTCATTTGATAAACTTTTGAACTCATTTGCCAACAAATTATGTTAAATAATTCATTTGATAAACTTACCTTCACAAAGTTGTTGTAGGGTTTCTTGGCTGGCGTAGCCTCACTGCCTGAAGCTTTCCTCTTTCGGTTGCCCTGAGAAAATAATTCATTTTCAATTACTACAACATAATATAATAGTCACAAGTACAAGTTTAGAAATATGGACTTAGCCCCTTATTCATAAATATTTCCCAAACTAAGCAAATAAAAATTTCCTAAACAAATAAAAAGTATTGTTTGTCCCTTGTGGTTAACAATACTTCTTGGCTTACTTATTTAGGAGCTGATTATGAATAAAGGGTAAGTTTAAAATATTTAAAATGTATAATATGTATATTTTGATGAGCATCAATGTTCTGAAACGATTTAAGGGTCAATCACTTTTTTATGTCACTTGTTGCCATGGTTACGTTCTCCTGGGTCACCCTTAAATTCACAGTTTAATGGCATTAAAATTGACAAAACTTTGAATTTTTTGATAGTTATGGGGCTCTTCCAAGGTGGGTCACCCACTAATCACGATAGTAGAGCTCGCAGGATACTTTCTCCTAGCAAACGATTACACTGTTGTCCCCTGGGTGATGTGACAGAATAACAACATAAAAAAAGTGATTGACCCTTAAAAATTTAATAGTAGGTTCTGTGTTTTTTACCTCTGAAGTCTCTGAACTTCTGAAGAACTGGGTGTTTTTTTTTTCTTTCCCATTTTAATTTGGTCCAATTTTGACAATGCCATCCATGAGAAAACCACGACTTAAATTTGCATTAAGGATTTGCACGACAATCTGACGAATAACCTAATATCACGCCAACCGATTTCGATATTTTTTTGATTTCAAAACAAACAGAGGGTCCGATTGGCAGATTGGCACAAAATCAGCGTCTAATGAAGGGATCTTGGAGAATTAAAGTAGTATTTTTTAATATTACATACTTGAAGTAATGTGGATTGACCGAAAAATGTAAAATTTACCTGTTGAGAGGTGTCCATGCTTTCATCTTGATTGAAGGACTTCTTTTTAGGTGGTTCATCCTCCTCATCAGAATCTTCTGAGGATGACTCCTGTTTCTTAGCTGGTGCCTTTGCTGGGGTCTTTTTGGCTGGTTTCTCATCTTCACTGGAATCGCTGTCTTCATCAGATGTGTCTTTCTTGGCAGCTTTAGCAACAGGCTTGGCGGGAGTCTTCTGAGCAGGCTTAGCGTCACTATCATCACTGTCATCTGAAGATGAATCTTTCTTTGCCGCTTTGGCTACTGGTTTGGCAGGAGTTGCCTTTGGCTTCTGGATAGCTTTAGGCTTTTCATCTTCACTGCTATCATCGCTGGATGAGGATTCAGCTTTCTTAGGAGCAGGCTTAGCTGGTGTTTTAGCTGGGGTCTTTGCAGCTTGCTTCGGTTTTTCATCCTCACTGCTGTCATCGTCTGATGAAGATTCCTGTTTCTTAGCTACAGGCTTTGGTGTTGGTTTTGCAGCCTGTTTTGGTTTTTCGTCTTCGCTGCTATCATCATCGGATGAAGATTCAGGTTTTTTGGCCGGTGTAGGCTTGGCTGCTGCCTTTGCTGGAGGCTTAGCTGCCTGCTTCGGCTTCTCATCTTCACTGCTATCATCATCAGAGGATGACTCTGCCTTCTTAGCAGCAGGTTTTACTGGAGTCTTCACTGGTGGTTTAGTGGCTTGTTTAGGTTTCTCATCCTCGCTAGAGTCATCAGATGATGATGCTGCTTTCTTTGCTGGAGTGGCCTTCGGTGGAGCCTTAGCAGGTGTCTTTACAGGAGTCTTTGCAGCCTGTTTGGGCTTGTCGTCATCACTAGAGTCATCATCGGATGAGGATTCAGCCTTCTTGGCAGGAGCTTTAGCTGCAGGCTTAGCGGGAGCTTTGGCAGGTTGCTTGGGCTTTTCATCCTCGCTATCACTGTCATCTGAAGATGACGCTTGTTTTTTGGCTGGTGTGGGTTTAGCAGCAGGTTTCGCTGGGGTTGCCTTTGGTGCAGGCTTGTCATCTTCATCACTTGAGTCATCGGATGATGACTCCTGTTTTTTTGCAGCAGCTTTGGGTACATTGTTGGTTTGTGGTTTCACTGGCTGCTTCTTGGGTTGTGCTGTGGCATCATCACTGCTGTCACTGTCTGAAGATGAAGCGGCCTTCTTGGCCACAGGCTTGGCTGGTGTTGCTGCTGCCTTAGGTTTCTGAAAAACATTGTTACACATTAAATAATGTTATGAGTGGACATTGGTAACATATTTAATTACTGTTTTCAGAGGTAGTGACGAAAATGATTGTTATAAAATCACAGGTTTATCATAGATTATTGTAACATCATTAAAAACTTGTTTTCAAAGGTCTCCTTCACATAGAATTTATTATCTATCCATCACACATGTTTTGCTGCCTTAACAGCCATACTTTTTTTCCTGGCTTAGTCCTTGCTTATTTGGGCAGCAAGGTGAATTTGCTAATGTCGAAGTTGTTTTGTTACTTAAGTTACTGATAGACTTTCATACAGCAGCCATACTTGTCATAATTTAATTTAGAATTTAATGTTCTTCAGCAAAGTGCTTTCACCAAATGTGATAGGGCAATATTAATCAGGCATCAAAAGATATATAGACAAAACCCCATAATTTATAACACAACTAAGACCTACCCATTATATTATCATTAGTATTAATAATTACCTGTGCCGGTTTCTGTTCCTCCTCTGAGCTGTCCGAGTCTGAGGAATCCTGCTTCTTAGCAGCAGGTGCTTTGCCGTTCAAGACTGGCTTAGTTGCTGGCTTCTTTTGTGCCTCGTCGTCACTTGAGTCATCAGAAGAACTGTAAACAAACTGGCTGTTTGACATAGATTTTGAATAATTTCAAGTGAAAATGAAAATAGTTTATTTACAAAGTTAACCACAAAAATAATTGAGACCCTACGCTAGGAAACCCTGTGTTACAGGACCCAGTTTCATCAATGTTACATGATAACTCTCTTAACTAGTTGTACAGAGAGTGAGAGGTATTTACTTATACTAATTCTTACTTAGTGCTAAAACTAAAAAACAAAAATATATGTATAATATAATATGTGTGTGTTTAGTACTTGGATTTGTTTTTGATTGTAACTAGAACTTGTGCCCATTATCAATGCACATTTGCAATACAGCCTGTCATTGCTGACCATGTAACTTTGTGACATAACCTAAAAATATGTGAAACATTTTATAACTCACCTTTCTGCTGCTTTTTGAGCTGGCGTCTTTTTCTTATATTCCGTCAGTATATCCAGCAGAGTTGGTAGGTTTTTAGCTCGCGGTTTCTGGAAAAAATGCACTTCTAATGTCAACTGCACTATATAATTATACAAATAGCTGAAGTCATGGACAACTCAGAGGTAGTGACGATTGTTAACTTCAATCACAGAATATCTTGGAACATATAACATCATAGTAGCTCAAGTTGCAATGCATTACAACCCACGACGCAACATTTATAGGTTGAAAAAATACGCGCTTTAGAAGTAGGCGTGCCAACTATAAGGTTGTATCAAGAAAAAAATCATAAAATTGGTAAAATATCAGCCATTACACGTGGTACGCTACGTTCGCAGACAGGAATTGTTCATACATTTGACTAATGGAGACCCTTTTCAAGTTGCAAGTTAAGTATTCGTGGTATTTTACGTGTAGTGAAGTGTATGTACACAAGCGGGGTTCATTACTTAATTTAAATTACTAAAATACTGTTTAAAAAGGTTTATTACAGGAACCGGGTACCGAACACGTGTGGGCATCCCACACGTGGTCTTTGGGTTAAGCACTCACCGCTTTAGTTTTCTTCAATATTTCCGCAGCCAGCGATTTATCCACACCCAGCATAAACTGATGTATCAAAGACAGGACTTCTCCCTGTATATTAGCTGGAACTGCCATGTTATTTGATAGCACTAAATTAAATTTTTATTTTAAGCGAGACGCGCGGCCTCTTGTCTCGTCCGTGACGGCACAGACAGATAATGAAAAAAAATATAAATCTTCAGTATTGAGCATTGTAAATACATTGTGAATTCGGTATCATAGATGGCGCTACACGAATCAAATCAAATAAAATATTCAGCTTAATCATGGCTGCCAACATGACATCGATAAGACAAGGGAGGCACTTGCATAAAAAAACCGCTCAGAAAAACGCAGTGCGTAGAAACTAATGTTGCCTATTTACAAATTGATCCATAGACAATAGACAATGTTTCATTACACAGTTTTTTTAGCTATCTGTGATTTCACATCGGGTTTGACAGTAGTCGAGTAACTAATAATTTTTATTGATATTTTCGTGTAGAGCTATGATAATTACATGAAATGTAATTCGTCTTTATTGTTAATATTTTAACTCTTCGCGAAAAGATCGATTTACTTAAAATATTAGTGTTATTAAATGGCAGTGTCATGTATTCGGATGGTTGCTTTGTCGATATCCGATGCGAGTGCGAGTTATCTAGTTTTTTGTAATTCTGTAATGTTATGAATGCTCTTTTGAGCTGGATAGCATAATGCCAGTACAGCAGATCAATGTTAAGAATTCATCTGAAATCGAAAGTTGGGAATGGAATGGTGGTTGCGGTCGAGAGGTGATCCGAGGGGAATCAGACAGCAGTCGAACCTCATGCAGTAATTCGAGCGGAGACATTTGTCGCATCTGCCACTGCGAGAGTGAGGTGCACAATCCGCTCCTGGCGCCCTGCTATTGCTCAGGTCAGTTCAGCCTCTACTGCTAACACGGTCTCTCACGGAAAGCGTAGAATCACGTCACAAGTTGGTATTCTCGTCGATCGCTCAATTACTATATTTACATCTGAGTTCACATTTGTTTGAAACATTGTTGTTTAGGGACAATTCAAGGAGGAGACATTCTATGAAATTCTATTGTTGTGACATACAGTGCATAATAGATACTAGGGCTCCCGATATACGTACTATTCGCCGAACCGTAGCTCCGTGTTCTTAACCCCGGCGGTACTAAGATCACGAATTTCACAGTCACGCCGAGATACGTACCCGAATCTTTGTTTGTATACGTATCTACGAATCTTGGCTTCGTTCTGGCAACGACTGCTCGTGGCATGGATCCGGCCGGACCAATTACTATGCAAACAAATAAGGCCTATTATTGAATAACAGCTTGTTTTTAAATACTCGTACTCTGAATCGGGTCGAACGGTATTTTATAGATTAGACTTTTATTTATTTATTTTTTATTTTATTTTATTGAAACAAAAGTTTACACGACATTACAGTTTACACCAATGCGTCGTGAAACTAAAATTAAAAGAGATACAAATAAAGATACACAGACACAGAGAAAAAAAAAACATTAAATACTTGCATTTTTCGTATCCATTTATGTTATAGAATAACGTGGTAGGTACTGTGTTCTATATAACAAGCGACGGTGATATTTATGGATTAGAATTTATATTGTGATTTTGAATCACCAGATAGAAAAATTAAAAAAGAATGTTAAAAATATTTGGCCAAATTGCTATACATATTTAAAAGATAATACAGTCGTTCATTTAAGTTTATTACCTGATAGGGCGGCCCTTTTGTAGATAAGACCTATACTAAGAATTTGCACGCGCAAAGTAGCTAACAATAGTTTGTCTGCGATGTAATTGACCACACGTGGTAATTTTACTGATAAATATGTTAACTTGGGCTTTACCTGGTACACCTTTTGTTTGTGAAGTTGAATGAAATAGCCGCATCTTTGTTTTGATATAGATAAGCGGGGATGTTTTAGTAAATTTGAAAAGGGCAATTTCGGGTTTTGGTTTTATACGTGTTTAGTCACTAATAAGATTGCAGGCCGGACAGACTTAGCGACAGTTTAGTCGAATTTAAATTAATTGTTTTTTTATTATTTTGTTACGTTTCTGTATTGTTACTGTTGGTGAGAAGATAGCGTTTTTAAAGTGTATTAATAATGAAGATCAGTTGGGTGTGGAGTTATGCCACCAGGGTCGGTGACACGGCTTTATGCACTTTGTGCAATGATCGTACGAACAATGAGTTTTCGTGTCGTGGTGGTACAACAGGATCGATAGGAAAGCATTTGAAAGTGGTGCACCTAAAATCTCCCGTCATCGTCACGACATCCAATGAGTTAGTATATTGTATTTTTTAATTATATTGTTTTTTAATATCCTTTTATATTTTAAAAGTTCCTTATTTTGTAGGAAATAACGCTGTAAATTTGTATATTTATGACGCATTTATTTTGTTCCTGAGTTATGGATTTCCTAGTATAGATTAATCGTTGTCTGGTACCCTCAATATTGATTTATGTATTTATTTATATCAACTTTATTGCACGAAAGAAAAACTTAAATTATGATATTTAGAACTAAGAAGAAATATTTACTCCACACTGTGTTATGTATTTTTTAACTTCCGTTCACATCTCATTTTTAAATTAGGTAATTAATACATGACAATGTGTCAGTTTTTATTAATATTGAACTCAGAAAATATCTATATTTTATAATTCTGCCCTCCTTACCTTAAAAAGTAAAATATTAATATGTAAAATTTAATCTCAGTACGTATAAACGTTATCATACTGAAATTAAGTACAACTAAGTTATCGGGTTATCGT
The DNA here is from genome assembly GCA_025490895.1 of Thaumatotibia leucotreta. Lineage (NCBI taxonomy): Eukaryota > Metazoa > Arthropoda > Insecta > Lepidoptera > Tortricidae > Thaumatotibia > Thaumatotibia leucotreta. The sequence goes on along the minus strand of JALPQI010002902.1, from coordinate 81,566 downwards.
ACTTTACGTTAGAAAGGCAATTAGGTAACCACTAAATTAGATTCACAAATATCACGGAACATTCTCATCCGTTTTCCTTAGTCCTTAAAGACAACGCATCGAATCGTCACTCAACAACGCGGGCGGAACGGATCTGCGTGTAATTAAGATACGTATCCCCGTGTACACGTGTATACGTAACTTTATTGATACGTAGCCGTGTAACACGCAGGAAACGGGCCTTAAAACCGTGGCCGTGTAACACGGCAACGGGGATCCGGCTACGGTTACACGAAACACGGTCACGACCAGGAGCCCTAATAGATACCATGTATTCTAGGCATGAATATATGGATTAGCATAGCATGTTTGATAAACAGATTGCAACATCATGAAGTTGACATTGACTTTAGTTAGTGAAACATCAGTGTGCACACAATATCATGGTCTTGGTTTAAGGTCTTTTGATTATTGTACAAAAATTACTTTTTTTTCCCTCACAAATCATACTAAGTAAATATTTAACACATATGTAGGAACCTAGATACCAAGGAGCCATAAAAATCTGATGATAAATAAATAATGGTATTTTATGTTTGTATGTTTTTTCTTCTACTTTTTCCATTATCTTGTTCAAATGCCTAACAGTTCTCATAAAAAAAACATTATACTGGCTTTCATTTGCAATTAGATTCACATAATCCTAGTAAACTGAGGTCAAATAGAAGTCTTTGGTAAATGCAATCTAAGTTTTATAATTAACTAAAAGTATTCTTAATTTCTATCTCTGAGCTATAGGGAAAACATAATATTATTGTCTTGACTTTATGACTAATAGTTGTTGTGATTGATTTATTCAGGACAATGTATTATAATTTATTTGTTGCAGAGCAACCAAGGTAAATCCATAGATACATTATGAATAACATAAAAAAATACTATGTTGTAATATGCGAGAATTCTATCCGAATAGCGTCTTATATTTAACATTTTCTTAATTTCTCAATGATAACAGAGTCTAGAGTTACATTAGCAATCTCCATGCCATGCTAACAAATCTGTAGATTCTGACTTCAAGTCACATACCAAGACCTAGTGGGGTGATGGAGATTTGTTGATCAATGAAATCAAAAATGTCTGTAATGAAATTCATATTTATTTCTGATTTAAGGGTATTTACCATAATTATATGCTAGTCAATCACGTTTTTTATATCACTTGTTGCCATCGTTACATTCTGCTGGGTCACCCTTAAAATCACTGTTTAATAGGATTACCAAATTTAGATTTTTTTGACAATTAAATGGCTTTTCCAAGGTGTACCCACTCCATCACGTTAGTAGAGTGTGTAGCATACTTCCTTCTAGCAAACTATGCCACTTTTGTCCCCTGGGTCACATGACAGAACAGTGGCGTATCTAGGGGGGGGCAGAGGGGGCACGTGCCCCGGGCGCCAAATCAGAGGGGGCGCCAAATCGGCCAAAATTTTTGATATACTTTTGCAAAATTGATTCATTAAAAAAATTAAAATTCATAAAATGCTAGACTGGTACATTTTCCCCGGGCGTCAAATTAAGAGGGGCGCCAAATTGGCAAAATATTTTGATTTTATTATGCGTAATTTACATATGAAGAAAATCTGTAGGTATGCATAAATTTTAGAAAGGTACATTTTGCCCGGGCGCCAAATTAGGGTGGGCGCCAAATCGGCCAACATTTTTGATTTCCTTGTGTATAACCAACACATAAAGAAAATTTTTATGCGCAATTTAAAAAAATGCTAGATTGGTACATTTTCCACGGGCGTAATATCAGGGGGGCTCCAAACCAACCAAAAATTGTTATTTCCTTATGCACAATTTACACATAAAGAAATCAAATTAGGGTGGGCGCCAAACGGCCAACATTTTTGATTTCCTTGTTCATAATCGACACATAAAGAAAATCTTTATGCGTAATTTAAAAAATGCTAGATTGGTACATTTTCCACGGGCGTAATTACAGGGGGGTCCAAACCAGCCAAAAATTGGTATTTTCTTATGCACAATTTACACATAAAGAAATCAAATTAGGGTGGGCGCCAAATCGGCCAATATTTTTGATTTCCTTGTGCATAATCGACACAGAAAGAAAATCTTTATGCGTAATTTAAAAAATGCTAGATTGGTACATTTTCCACGGGCGTAATATCAGGGGGGCTCCAAACCAGCCAAAAATTGTTATTTTCTTATGCACTATTTACACATAAGGAAATCAAATTAGGGTGGGCGCCAAATCGGCCAACATTTTTGATTTCCTTGTGCATAATCGACACATAAAGAAAATCTTTATGCGTAATTTAAAAAATGCTAAATTGGTACGTTTTTCACGGTCGCAATATCAGAGGGGGCTCTAAACCAGCCAAAAATTTTTATTTCCTTATGCATAATTTACACATAAAGAAATCAAAAATGTTTAGTTATGCCTTAATTCCCAAAATGATAGAAAGGTCAATTTTAAAACTTTATTTCAGAAAGTCCGTACTGTATTTTTTTTAGTCTTTTTCTTTAGATTTCACTTTTTTCTTTTGTTAACCACGTAATGCCTTATTTGCAGAAATTTTAATGCCAAAGTTATGGAAATAGTTTATATCCTGGTCCTACCTATTAGCCTAAATATACACAGACAGACATTGTAGTTGAGGTAACAAACTTAAAAAAATATAGTCGAATTGAGAACCTCCTCCTTTTTTGAAGTCGGATGAAAATCAACTTTTTTTCCTGCCTTTTGGAAAATTTTAAGTGTTCCGTATTAACTAGGAACCCTTTAAGTTCAGTTAAGGTGGGGGGGCGCAAATTTGGCGCCTGCCCCGGGCGCCTTTTACCCTAGCTACGCCCCTGTGACAGAATAACAACAAAAAACACACTAATAATTACTATACCAATCATCAGTAGAATATAAAAACAATTAATCCTTTATAGGGCACCGGTCTCAAAAACGACCACCCTGTAGCACTATCTTTTTGTATTTTTTCCTTGTACAGAATTTTTCGTACTATAAAATGGCGTTGAGGCTTGAACCCACGAGTCTTGCCCATTAGAGGGTTAAACAAATATGGCTGACGATATTTGGGGACAGTGGAGAGAGGCTGTAGAAGGAAAATTTTCCTTGGGCTTGACGAGAGATTTGCCATGGGCATCCCATCTCTTAAATTGCCAGCCTCCTCTTTTATGACCCCTTATCATCATCATCATGGCTATAAGACGTCCACTGCTGAACATAGGCCTCCCCTCTGTAGATAGACTGGTTAGATGTGACCTGTATCCAGCGTGTCCCGGCGACCTTCACAATCTTATGACCCCTACTATTTATTATTTGTCTAATTATGAATGATTGTTGCAGGAAGCCTGAAGTATGTCCACCAGAGCTGCCTGCAGCAGTGGCTCACGGCCTCGGAGACGCGGTCCTGCGAGCTCTGCAAGTTCAACTTCATCATGCACACTAAAATAAAGCCATTCAATGAGGTATGTTCCATTCATCAGCCTATGTTAGTCCACTGCTGGACGTAGGCCTCTCCTATTAACTATGCGTACGCATTTTGTTCCTTGGTCATGGCTGTCTATGTATTTAAGTATCTATTATATTATATTATATCGTCGCCTAGTACCCACTTCACAAGCCTTAATTGAGCTTACCGTGGGACTAGGTTGATTTGTGTAAGATGTTCCAAGATATTTATTTATTTATAATAAAAATAATGACTTGTTTACATGATTAGGTACCTCAAACTACAAAACTGAAATTGCAAAAACAAGAAAGATTAGGAGGTAAATGCCCATAATCGCCACGCTGGGCAAATGGGTTGGCGATCGCAGTAATGTGTGTACTATTATGACATTGATGACGCTGCTGCCCATCATCAATCTTCTATTAAAGAATGGTCAGTGTGAATGCTCGGTGTTCCATTCAGTTATCTTAATTTATTGTTGAGTTATTTTAGCGAATATCACTTCAACATCACTTATCATTAGCCTATGATAGTCCACTGCTGGACGTAGGCCTCTCCTATTAACTATGCGTATTGACGCATTAGGAGGTAAATGCCCATAATCGCCACGCTGGGCAAGCGCATTGGCGATCGCAGTAATGTGTCCGCTATGATGACGCTGCTCCCCATCATCAATCTTTATTAAAAAATGGTCAGTGACACTTCAATCCCTTAGTCGACTCTTAAGGTACAAGTTGGCAGCCGACCGCACGCAGCACCAGCAGACGACATGTCGTCGCTTCATGTCGTCGCGACACGTCGTTGCGTCCTGTCGCTGCAGTCATGATTTCGATCCCGACTGCAGACGACAACTGCAGATGGCATCCAGTTGATTCCGAGCGGTCCGTGAAACAAGATGTCTGACGTGTTCGAGAATAGTGATCGCAATTTTTTACGTCTTTTATTAAGGTGCGTTTAAACCAAAAGAGCATTCGCTGTTCTAGCGCCCGTTCTAAGAAATCAACCAATCACGTTTTGTGTACCGATTGAATTTCGTAGAGTGGGAAGTTAGAACAGCGAATGCTCTTTTAGTTTAACCGCACCTTTAGAAGAGGAAGGATGATGATGACTTGCTTTTATTATACAGAAAAAGACGACAAGCCACATGTCCTATGATTAAATGCAAAGCAAGTGAGGGAACTTCAATACTGATCAAAAACCATTTGAAAAGCGATATGAAAGATTTCAGAGAAAAATCCATTTTGAAATGAAACACGCTCGACGTATCGTTGCTCCGGCGTCAGCGACACTACTGATCTGCGGTCGGGCGACACTGCCGTCTGCCGCTCGGCGACGCGTCGCTAGCTTCATGTCGCTAGCTACGGAGGGAATTTCATAGAAATACATAGAAACCAGTAGTGTCGTTGCGACACGTCGTCTGCAGTTGTCGCCTGCGGTCGGCTGCGAACTCGTACCTTTACGACACCCGCAGGAGGAGTTGAGGTGGTGACAAATGTATTCTTACTGCCGTCACCACACGGCTTACTGCCGTCACCACACGGCTTAACATCACTTGCCAAATGTAAAATTTCGCAGACGTATCTTTCGCGTATTATATTCCGGTATCGAGACCCTTCATTTATTTAACAAATTATCCGACATGCCATCCCTCTGCGGTGTGGTGACCAGGAAAAAATCCTAATTTACAGGGTGATTTTCTTTTTCACCGGCCAAAGTTTAGGAGGTTAATTCTGATGTTATATTGATGAACTTTTACTATGACACCGACATTCATTTCGAGAAATAAAAATCTGATGCTTCATACAAACCCTGAGATATTAGTAGGCAGAAATGTATGGAACACTTTTTTCCTCGAATTGGATGTCGGTCCCATAGTAAAAATTTATCAGTATGACTTCAGAATGAACCCTCACTGGCAGGTGAATAAAAATGACCTTTGAAATAAAAACAATAGTTCTGTCCTTACAATAGGATTTTTCGGCTATGTTATGAGATTGAGTCAGTTGAATTCTTGTGCTGAAACTCGAGATTGAATGAAGATATTTGTGACATGCTGCCATTGACATAATTATTTACTTTTGGCTCATTGTTTAAGAATTCGGCTTAATTGCTTTTAGGTATGTAGGTATGTCAAATTAATACTAGGACGAAAATTAACGTGTTCCAAAAAACCTACCGGTAAGAATTTGCATGAAAATAGGTATATTATTATTAGTATGTCTTCCATAAAATTCGATTTTGAAATGTGGCCGCCTGCTATAGCAGGCACACGAAGAGTCAATTCAAAAACGTCTCCTAACATAGCAAGCCGCTAAGTGTTGGTTGACCCGTTCAGTCTTATCATCAGGGATCGGACAAATGTGTGTCATTCTTTGCAATAATATGGACATAGCTCCAAAATTGATGAAATGAATAATCAAACGAATAATTTCTTGAAACTTGATTTCGAGGAAAAAGATGACTATTTAAAAAGGTTTTCATAGTTACCGGTGTCAAATATGTAATTTTCTGAAAATGATTAATTATTCAATCAAGTTAGGAGTCATGTCCATATTATTGCGAACAATGACGCACATTTTTCCGATCTCTGCTTATCATTGATAAGACCGAAAGGGACAAACAATTCTTAGCGGTTTGCTAAGTTAGCACAGGTTTATGAATAAAGGGTTTCGTTTTTATTTTGAATCGTCCCTTGAGTTTACTCAGAGCCTCAACTTGTTTGGAATAAAATGGACAGCAAATGCATAATTTGTATTGCTTCAATAAAATTATTCTTATTCACGAGCGTCTCGTTGTATAACTAATGGAAATAAGTGCCGTTCTATTACTACGTATTGTGTACAAAAATTATATGGAATTTACGTCAAAGGTTAAGTATAGCTCTGCCAACCATGCATACATGTCACTCGTGTTTATATAATACCGTACATTGTCAGTCATGGTTATTTTCTACGTATTTAACTATCTCTATACACGGTGTAACGTCAGCATTCCGAAAGATTTTAATGCTGGATTCCTGACCATATTTAGAGTCTTTAATGTTATATAAAATTTCCTGGATTCGGCTTGGTTTCAGAGATAATCAACCTTTTTTCGAAATAAGTTTTTCGACGTAACTCGTCATTTAACTTCTTTTGGATTACAATGCTACCACAATGTGTTCTAATATTACCACACCTTTTGCCTGACAATCAAAAAATACGAATAGACTTGACGAAATAACCTCTACCTAAAAAAAACAATTGAAATATGTATATAATTTAAACAAATTGTTGTTATGATAAAAAGTACTGGAAATGTTAAAAAATATTCAAATCGGCCTAAAAAAAAAGAAAAAAAATTTTTTTTTTGGTGGAATGGACATTAGGTCTCATAATATTTTTTGTTTATTTTGATGTCTAGAATGCATAGTTAAAATCTTTCGCAATGCTCGCGTATCACCGTGTATATCTATTATATATTGTCACTTAGCAGTACAACACAAGCCTTAATTCAGCTTACCGTGGGTCAATGTCGTCGTATGAATCATCATCACATCAGCCTATGATAGTCCACTGCTGGACGTAGGCCTCTCCTATTAACTATGCGTATAGACACATTAGGAGGTAAATGCCCATAATCGCCACGCTGGGCAAGCGGATTGGCGATCGCAGTAATGTGTCCACCATGATGATGCTGCTGCCCATCGTCAATCGTTATCAAAAAATGGTCAGTGACACTTCAATCCCTTAGTCGTCTCTTACGACACCCGCAGGAGGAGTTGGGGTGGTGACAAATGTATTCTAGCTGCCGTCACCACACGGCTAAACGACGTATGAATAGATTGATTTAAACTTTTACGATGATCACTAATGTTTTAACGGCAGACGGGTCTTAATCGCGTAAACTTACGTTTGATATTATCCTGACGTTTCAAGCATGATGTTACACCCGTGGTCATAGGCAGACTCAGTTTAATATTAACCAAAAGTTTTACGCGATTGTCGTTAAAATATGAACGTAAGAATGTTCCATGAAATATTTATTTTAATACATTTTCGTTTATATAGTTAGATTTAGATATCCGTCTAATGTGTTCTTCTTACGCCGAGTACTGCTCTGTGATATTACAAGTTTGACAGTTGAGATGTTCCATAGTATAATCCTATCGAATTATATAAAAATATCATTTACCAACTACTTTCGGATAAAGAGAAGTAAATGCAATGTTATATTCAATGAGGTGTGGCGCGCCATTTGCCTATATTAGTATTGTAAACGCCGCGTGACTGCTCCAAGTGCATATGCAATTTTTATAAACATTCCTTGTAAATTCAGCAGCAAAGAATACAGATCTACAGATATCATATTGTTATCCAGATTCATATTGCTGTCACAATTAAATTCAACCATTGCTCTAAAGCTAATTGAGACAGAAAGATTACTTGAGAAGTCTAAAAAAAGGCTACTAAGCGATCTACGAATTAGGTGAATCTTTTGTGGAATAACCCATTTGCCTCGATTGATCTATCCCATACACAAAAGCTTGTATACCTATATTTTTGTGTATGGGATAGATCAATCGAGGCAAATGGGTTATTCCACAAAAGATTCACCTAATTCGTAGATCGCTTAGTAGCCTTTTTTTAGACTTCTCAGTTGGATATCAGCGGATATTTGGCGTCCCGCCATGGCAAAGCATTCAGCGAGAAGCAATTAAGACTGAATGAATATATTAGAGTAATAATATACATGTAAATAGTAAATATACGAGGGAGTATTGTTAAAATAATAGTCACAAATGGAATGAATACAAAAAAGACGGTAAACACATTAAATATGTCACCATGTCACCATAGTGTACGCCTTGACATGAGCCTTATAGCTGTCCTTACGCGTGAATTCACGGTACTTTAAGGTACCCATAGTGTTGAAGGGAGGTTTTATGGTCCAATAAAAAACGAAATTTTCATACATTCCCTAAAAAAAAAACATTTCAACGGGTTAGTATCACGTCTATAAAGCAATTCATCTATGAGGCAACTCGTCTAAACCGTAGGTTTTCTAAATCGCAACTCGTCTACATACAACTCTCCTAAAAACAACTGGTCTACATGATTTTTTAAGTAACAGCTCGTCTAAATAGCAATAGGTCTATACAACGACCCGTGAGAAAACTCGACGAAATCGTAACTGGTCAGCAAAAACTACGCGGAGAGGTGCAGATCTGGCCATGATGCCATTCAAGAGTAAACCTTTGTCACAAAAATCAAGGGCTTCAATGGGAAACGTCTGGCATTTCCCATTGGACCCTTTAATTTCGCCAAACATTTTTCAATTACCACTGTGTTGAGTTCTTATGGCATATGATTTTTGTGGCAAAGGTAATTCGGTGTGTGATGTGAATGTGGCTTTATGGCGAGAGCCGCGCCTCTCCACGTAGTTATTGCTGACCAGTTGCGATTTCGTCGAGTCTCCTCACGAGTCGTTGTATAGACCAATAGCTATTTAGACGAGCTGCTACTTAAAAAATCATGTAGACCAGTTGCTTTTAGGCGAGTTGATATGTAGACGAATTTCGATATAGACAACCTACGATTCAGACGAGTTGCCCCATAGACGAGTTGCTTTATAGACGCCGTGATACTAACCCTTTTCAGCTAGTCAAGTAGTCACCACGCGGCCTTTACTGCATTGTAATTAGACTAATAAGGGGATTAAGTAGACAAATCTCTTTGTAGTTGACTGTACCTATTCTCACGGAAAAATTCCGCTACGTGGTCTTAAACAAATCTAAATATTCTTGTGGCATCTTTCGACTTTGCAAACGAAAGTGACGCACATAATTGCACAAATGTAACAGGCAAGTTACATGCAAAACATGATTCTGGCGTTTGTGGCGTTGCATTTTAATGCTATAAAAATAGTTTTGTAATCGTAAAGCTTAGTCATTTCAATTCGCCTTGAAAGGACGCTGTATATTATAATCACTAAATGAAAAAAAAACTGACTTCAACCAAAACGTCAGGATAAAATTAAACGTAAGTTTACGCGATTATGACCCGTTTGTCGTTAAAATATGAGTGATTATCGTGAAAGTTTAAATTAATATATTCAACCGATTGCTCCAAATAACATCAGACCCTCGACTCATCATCGATGGTGCTTATGTTTTTGTATTTGTATAGGAACTCACGAACATAATGCCATACGCAGCATCGACAATGTGGTCCCAGATAACATCACATCTAGGGGTCATACCCGCTCAATAAAAAAAAAATCGAAAATCTGTTCACGATTCTCGGAGATACCGAGTAACAATTTCATACAAAAAAAAACTGTCGTATAGAGAACCTCTTCCTTTTTTGAAGTCGGTTACAAATACCCTATGGAAGCGGTTAGACGGTCAGACATTTACGATCAGTCCAAAGACACAGACTACAAATTCGCTTGGCATCAGTCAACACACAGTGAGACTGATGGACTGAACTGCGACTGCGAATTTCGAAATCCTCAAATTTCTATTGTCTCTCTCACTCTAATGACGCTTTCGTCGGAGAGACAGAGAAAGATCCTCGAAATGAATTTTGAAGTTCGCGGTTGACCTGACGCCAGAATTAACGTCGTAATCGATTGTCCAGAACCGATTGTCGTGTGAAATTATTATGTCAAAAGTGAGTGTGATGTGATGTCAGCGAAATTCGATTTCCGTGTTGTTTACACATTCTTTAAACACGAAACCATTCGCTGAATTGGCTTGTGTATTACGTAGAATGGATGAATTAACGAGAGTTTACAATAGATTAAGGGTAAACAATTACGGGTACCTATACAATAGGTTACTCGAAGTTGTTGACTCGTACATCTACCTAGGACAAGTAGTCCAATTAGGTAGGTCCAACTTCGAGAAAGAGGTCAACCGCCGAATCCAACTCGGTTGGGCAGCGTTCGGGAAACTACGCGATGTCTTTTCGTCCGACATACCTCAGTGCCTTAAGACGAAAGTCTACAATCAATGTGTGTTACCAGTGATGACTTACAGCGCCGAAACGTGGTCCTTCACCATCGGCCTCATCTCTAACTAAACTCAAGAGTCGCTCAAAGAGCTATGGAGAGGGCTATGCTCGGAGTTTCTCTGCGTGATCGAATCAGAAATGAGGAGATCCGTAGGCGAACTAAAGTTACTGACATAGTCCTCCGGATTAGTAAGCTGAAGTGGCAATGGGCAGGCCACATTACACGCAGAGCAGATGGTCGATGGGGTCGAAAAGTGCTCGAGTGGAGACCACGACTAGGCAAACGCAGCGTAGGACGTCCACCCACAAGATGGACAGACGACCTTATGAAGGTCGCCGGGACACGCTGGATGCAGGTCGCATCTAACCGGTACATGTGGAGGTCCAGAGGGGAGGCCTATGTTCAGTAGTGGACGTCTTATGGCTGAGATGATGATGATGATGAATAGGTTACAATAAATTATTCCACATTATGCACGACATAATACACGAAGAAATTATTAAGATTGATTTAGACCAAACGAGCGAACGCTCGTTCTATTCACTTCTCTACAAAATCAACGAATTTCGACGAATCACGTTTTGTGTAACGAAAGAATTTCGTAGAGTGGGGAGTGAACATTCGCTCGTTTGGCCTAAATCCACCTTCACTAAAATGTAGATTGCATTCATCTTTGTAGAGAACTTCTATTTAATAAATTGGAAATAACTAAAAAGTGTAGGTATTTGGCAGTACACAAACATGACGTCACTTTTGTGTATTTCATATAACATTTCATAGTGGCGTTAGTTTTGCATGTGTAGGGATGTTACTAAAAGTAGCAATCTTAACCCTTTTCCAGACATAGTACACTATACCGACCTACCTGTCACTGTCAATAGATTTTTAACCGTATCGTTTCATTTTAAGGTTCAAATTCGTTGAACTTTAGAGAAACGTGACTCGCCTTAAAATTAATCATCGGAAAATAGGTAATAATTTGGAATTGATTGATTTAAACTTTCACGATGATCACTCATGTTTTAACGCAAACGGGTCTTAATCGCGTAAACTTACGTTTAATATTACGTGATGTTTCGAGCATGCTTAGGTTAATCATGTAGTTACTTAGTTAGGTTTTACTCGATACGTAAAGCAGGCCATCGCGCTCGCTCCTATATACTAGTGCGAGCGGGATAGAATGCATTACGTATCGAGTAAAACCTAACCTGCGACCATACGAGTATATAACATGGACGTCTAACGCCAGCTCAAAATGCCCCCAAAAACAATTGTTCAATTGTGCCAAGATGGGCAGGACATTATTCTGAACACCGCTCATATTTCTGCGCAACATCTTTGACAAATGTTTATAGAATATAGCCAATCAAGGAGCATTGAAAACATCTACTTTTTGTCGCTTACGACTCACTATGGTAGCTGCCCTAATAAAATATGTTAGCTGTTAGGAAACACTGTCAATCTTAAAGCCTTGATATGTTATTATTATGTCGTAACTCAGCTTACTAATTTAATTTTTCAAAAGTATTGAAAAGACAGTGTCGCTTACGACATGTTTTCATGGAATGCTCCTCAAATCTTTCCTATTCCAATTCCTATTACAACAATTTTTAAATGGCGGTTTAAGTTTTTATAGGTTGATATTGAAATTCATTGCAGCCTCCGTAGCCTAATTGGTAGTGACCCTGCCTACGAAGCTGGAGGTTCCGGGTTCGAATCCCGGCGAGGGCATTATTTGTGTATTTACTTATCACAAATATTTGTTCCTTGGTCATGGCTGTGTATCTATTTAAGTATCTATTATATATATCGTCCCCTGGTACCACATCACAATCCTTAATTGAGCTTACCGTGGGACTAGGTTGATTTGTGTAAGATGTCCCAAGATATTTTTTTTTTTATTTATTCATTACCGTGCATTGAAGAGGGGGTGACACTTGTCAACTAAAACTCAGGACCGTTTTTGAAAGGCAATTTATTATGGCGTGCAGCTTCCGTGTTTTATTTGTTCGTAGAACCTAAGGTATCCTTTACTTGACAACTCATGATACGACTATAGCCGGCTACTGTATCTAGGTGACCTAACGATGTAATCCATCTGAGGGGAATTATTGCATGCAAGGTCGACTAACAATGATACTGAAAGAATTATTCAGAATGTAATGCAACTCACGAGGACAACCTTTCTAGTAAATTAAATTACTCGTTTAAGTGAGAAAGTGGACAACTGTAATTTTGTAATGCAGTAACGGAAAGCCACGTATTATATCGATTAGGTTAATGTTATTAAAAGTTTTCAGGCTGCTTTTTACGAAGGAAATGGCCCAAATTGAATATTAACTACCGGCTTGTAACATCACAAGTAAGTGAGAGCTTATTTACTCAATACCGCAAAAAGGTTGTTCACCTCTGATGTAAATAAATAAACAAAATTAAAACCGACATGCAGTAATAAACAAATTGATATTTGACTTTTTTAACGTGGAACGTCCCACTTAATAGAATCAATAATAATGATATATTATGCTCTTACTAAATGTTTGACAAGGCCCTTTTCCAAAAACCTGTAGGTGGGTATGTTTTAAAGGGTTGATAACATCTGAACTTTCACGATTAGAAATTACTCTTGATATTTTATTTGGGGACAACTTTTTCATGTTAGAGAAATTGGTTACAAATAAATACGTCATGCACGTTTACGAGTACACTGTCGCATTTAGGTTGCAGCCGCTTTAATTTTAAATATGTGTATAGTAGGTATTAGTTAACATAAAAGTATAAGGTACAGAAAATATATCGGTGTTAAAGTTGATATCATAAATAAATTTTTTATTTTATTTTATTTTTATTTTTTATTTTATTTTTAGGTTCGCCAACAGGTGTAATACATATTAATACTTAAAGATAAACATGCCAGTAATAACAAATCGCTCGAGTATTCACCCAATTACAGGCAAACTCTACATGCATAATGATTAATGAGAGTAACTGCTAACAAAAATCTTAACTAAGTAGTTTACAAATAGTAAACTAGAGTTTACTATTATTTATGTACAAATAGTACATAAATAATAGTAAACTATTGGCCCAGCGTGGTGATTATGGGCATTTACCTCCTAATGCGTCTATACGCATAGTTATTAGGAGAGGCCTACGTCCAGCAGTCGACTATCATAGGCTGGTGATGATGTTGATGATTAAACTATTGGCATTTAGTAACTATTCGCCTCGTGTTGACAGCAGTAAGACTACATTTGACACCACCTCGACTCTTCCCATGGGAAGTCGTAAGAGTCGACTTAAGAATTGAAGTGTTATTTACCACATTATTTATTGAAGGTTGATTATTATCAATCAGCAGCATCACCATAGTGGACAACTGGACACACAGCTTTCCCAGCGTGGCATGTATCGGCATTACCTCCTAACGGCCCGGCCACGACATTGGTCTAAGACCAGCGGCGAGCGAATCCATCAGTTGGAGCGGGATTCCGATATGGGTACGAGAGGGAGCACCTTACGTTTTCCGCTAAGCCGGTCGCCTTAGACCGATGTCGTGGCCGCGACGTAATACGTGCAGCATACGCATAGGTAATTAATTAGAGAGTCCATTAGTGAAATAAAATAGGCTGATGACGAGAAACTATTGGCTAGGTATATTTCAATTGCACTGTGTCTAAGATACAGACAATAATTAATTCTTAAGACGTGATTTAGATGCATCAGCACCCATCTCCACTGCTGGGTAACAATTGATGTCTACGGGAATTCTGTCACGTTTGCATTGCGTCCGCACAGTTACTAAATATGCATTAATCGTTCGAAATTAGTAAGAGTAATATTCGGCAGGAATGACGTGACAATATACATCGCGCCCGTTAATAACCCGAAAGATTGGAACCACGTATTTCTGACTACAATATAAGGTTTATACAGCGTTCTCGAAAGCGGGCGTCTTTCCCGTGGAAATTGCGAAAGTTAATGGTTCTGGGACATACACATTATGTTTTGACCACATATTAATCCTTAAGAACCATAAGCCACCTATCGGCTTGTATTCGTCCAACAAGAAAAAATATGTAACCAATACAAAAAAAAACTGTAAGACCCGTAAAAACTGTAATGTCATATGAAATTATCTGGATTTGGCTTAGTTTCAGAGATATGCAAAATGTTTTTCATCACAATTTGTTGAAAAAAGCACGTTTGATTGCCGTGTTAACAGTATAGCTTAGTTTTTTCCATACTTATTGACTGGTATTCCGAATTAATAAACTGAAAAGAAAATATATTGTTAAAGAACTCAAATAGTTTTATTAAATATTGTTTGAATTGTATTTGGCTGGAGTGGCCGAATGCCGCGAAAGCTGAAGACGCAGGTTCAAATCACACCTCCGGCGTTTGGAAACTTCGGTATTTTTTCTTTGGTATATGACATGACATCTAATAAGTATGCAAATTGAAAAAAAAGGCATATTATTTTATACAAATACAATTATTTTTGTGTTAATAATAAAAGTCATGTAACATTTTTTGCTCAATAATACATGATTAAAATCTTTCAGGTTATTGAGGGTCACGGTGTATATACTGATACCAATACATACACCCCAAATCCTACAATAGTACAATTCTAACTATATTTTAACGTACAACCACGCGTTAAAGCAGGATAAGGCCTATAATGACGTAATTCAGCCGATTAAAACCTAAAGCAGTTATAATTAGCTCGCGTGCCCTAATCGGCAAATATTCGTTACTCGCAGCACGTGACAAAACTGCGCCTTCGGCTATTTATATAATTATAGAAACTACTAGCAATTGTAATGTTGCACGGGATAATCGTCACGTACTTTTAATCGAGAGACAATCACATAAATCTATCTAGTCCCACGGTAAACTTAATTAAGGTTTGATTTCCATACAATAAACAAATTATGTATCTAGTCGATAACAAGTAAATAAATATCTCTGGACAATTTTAGACATAAAGACCTAGTATATAGTCCCACGGTAAACTCAATTAAGGGTTGTATTGTGGGTATTAAGCGACATAACTTATAATAGTTACAATACATTCTTTTATACAGAATTCACGCAGAAAACGATATTTTGATGTTTATTTGATAAGAGAAAATACGTTGTTTCCTGCTAGAAACAAAGTTTTTCTATTAATTTAGCGAAAATTACTATTCTGAAGAAAGTAGACGCATCTTTTTATATATACGCATATAGTCACAGTATGTGACAATCGTTTTACATAAATTTTGCTAAATACGTAAATAAGTGCCCTTAAGACTCATACGCTGCGTGGTGACGGTAGTAAGAATACATTTGTCACCACCCCAACTCTTCCCGTGGGTGTCGTAAGACTACTATGGGATTAAGGTGTTACTGACCAATCGTTTATAGAACTTCGCCAACCCGCTTGCCCAGTGGGCACTTATGGGCATTCACCTTCCAATGCGTGCATGGGGCATTCCACGAGAATGTCGCTTACGTGACGCTATGGCAGCTAAGTTAAATAAATTATCAAAGTTAGAAAAAACTATGTGAACGTGTAAGTTAAGTCCCGAAATATTACCACACTAGAACTCGGGTTCCTATCATTTTTAGAAATACTAAAAAAATCTCGTTACGTAAGCGACATTCTCGTGGAATGCTCCGCATGCGCATAGGTAATAGGAAAGGCCTACTTCCAGCAGTGGACTGATAATACTGATATGAAGCTGGAGGTTCCGGGTTCGAATCCCGGCGAGGGCATTCTTTGTGTATTTATTTATCACAAATGTTTGTTCCTTGGTCATGGATGTCTATGTATTTAAGTATCTATATGTATCTATCTATTATATATATCGTCGCCTGGTACCCACATCACAAGCCTTAATTGAGCTTACCGTGGGACTAGGTCGATTTGTGTAAAAGATGTCCAAAAAAAAATATTCAAAAAAATAATAAAAAATATGATGATGTGTGTGATGAATCAGACTCAAACCTTAGCTTACCAGCACCGCAACTACCGTCCTTAAGCTACGTCAATTTTCTCTTCAGTAAATTGCTACCCCATTATTAGGGTAAATCCACAAGACTGTAACGAGAGTTACAGTCAAGTGCAAAAATAAGTATCGAAAGAATCTGCTCATAAATATGTTACGACGTCCTTATTACACAGATGTAGAGTGCACTGGGACATATTTTTGAACATTTTTGTGTACACCTTATTTTGTCTTTGACTGGACCAATTCTTTCGTATGTTTTAAAATTAATTAATCAAAGTTGAGTTTCCGTACGTCTAGCCTAGCTCTGTAGGTAGATTATGTGGACCCTCAAATGTACTTAATTAATATGAGAACATACAAAAGAATTGGTAACTCTCGTTACAGTATTGTGGATTTACCCATTATATAGAATCATATATCATTTTACATTTTCGGGGTAATTTAATCTGAACTAAGTGTCAGTGTGACTATATCCAAATTTCAAGTTGATCACAATCACAGGCATATAGCCCCTGAGATCTAAGTACGAACTTTTGAGAGTTGTAGATTAACCCTTATTAATATGAGGGTTTTACATAGTTCGTTGAGTGACTTTAGAGCTTTGAGAGCGGCCGATAGTGAAGGACCACGTTTCGGCGTGGTAAGTCAACACATTAATTTTAAAGTAGTACGGTTGTGCTGATGGTAAAACCTCGTGCAGGGTCCGCGCAGTTGTCTACCTTAGTCACATAAAAAAAAAGTTCAAAAAGAAAATAGATTTCAAGAATGTGTGTTTAATATTTAACATGTTACCCGTTCACACTTTGTATATTCTGCAGACAACTTAGTGTTACAAGGGCAACGATTAGCGAACGTCGGCTTTTCTAAGCAAATTAGTTAATAAGCAAAACTGCATTACTGCACGTACGACGATTGGGCCGTTTCATTTGAAGTCACCAATTTTAAAGAAGACACTTCTCTGCCCCATTACGAGTATTATAAGGTTCTATGTTCCCCTTTAATCCCTTTAGAGTTGCCGATTTCTAAGAATGAATATTTTGACAGTTTAGAAATGAGCCTTATAATATAAGGCTCATTTCTAAACTGTCAAATATTGACTGAATTAATGTGTTGACTTACGGCGCCGAAACGTGGTCCTTCACTATCGGCCGCTCTCAAAGCTCTAAAGTCACTCAACGAACTATGGAGAGGGCTATGTTCGGAGTTTCTCTACGTGATCGTATCAGAAATGAGATCCAAAGAGAAGGAGATCCGTAGACGAACTAAAGTCACCGACATAGCCCTCCGCATTAGCAAGCTGAAGTGGCAATGGGCAGGCCACATTGCACGCAGAGCAGATGGTCGATGGGGTCGAAAAGTGCTCGAGTGGAGACCACGGTTTGGCAAACGCAGCGTAGGACGTCCACTCACGAGAGGGACAGACGATTTTATGAAGATCGTTGGGAAACGCTGGACGCAGGTAGCTTCCGACCGGTGTATGTGGAGGTCCAAAGTGGAGGCCCTATGTTCAGCAGTGGACGTCTTATGGCTGAAATGATGACTACTTTAAAGTTTAGGTAATTGCGATCGTTTGTATGGTCTAGTTTACACTTTACAGATAGGTACATATTGCATAAAGCGTTGTACCTATTGATAAAATGGGAAATCAGCTAAACTATTAAAATGACACCGATTGTTTGTCTGTATATTCACCGACAATAGTATCTTATCATATGAAACCTGCAAAAATATCAGACACAATGTTATTTTTACTGACATAAAAGCGCGTCACATATCTTTGCGGCCTTCATACAAGATACTATTGCTAGTGACTGTACTGTAAAGTCTTACCTTCTTATTCATAAACATATCCTAATCCAAACTTAATAAGCCGCTAATTATAGTTTGTCCCTTTCGGTCTTATATACATTGATGAGACCGAAAGGGACAACCAATACTTAGCGGCTTGCTAAGTTAGCAGGGGTTAATGAATAAAGGGGTTGCATGCATGCATGCATCAGCCTATGATAGTCCACAGCTGGACCTAGGCATCTCCTATTAACTATGCTATACGCATTAGGAGGTCAATGGCCATAATCGCCACGCTGGGCAAGTGGATTGGCGATCGCAGTAATGTGTCCACTATGATGACGCTGCTGCCCATCATCAATATTTTATCAAATAATGGCCAGTGACACAATCCCTTAGTCAACTCTTACGATACCCGCAGGAGGAGTTGGGGTGGTGACAAATGTATTCTTACTGCCGTCACCACACGGCCCAGGGGTTAATTTACAGCTAATATTTAAAAGTAATATTACATTTAATTTTACAGGATTCTAACCGATGTCCCTATTGTTGACAGTGGCGACTACTGGAGATGTCCGGCGTGGAGCGTCGAAGGCTCTGCTGCGCCGTGTTGTTCCACTGCGTGGCGGCCCTTTGCGTCATGTGGAGCCTGTTCGTGCTCATAGAGAGAGCCGTGGAGGAGGTGCACCGCGGACTGATAGGTGAGTGGCGACTACTGGGGGTGTCGGAGACTGGGCTGTATTGTGGAGTCTGTTCGTTCTCATAGAGAGAGCCGTGGAGGAGGTGCACCGCGGACTGATAGGTGAGTGGCGACTACTGGGGGTGTCGGAGACTGGGCTGTATTGTGGAGTCTGTTCGTGATCATGGAGAGAGCCGTGGAGGAGGTGCACCGCGGACTGATAGGTGAGTGGCGACTACTGGGGGTGTCGGAGACTAGGCTGTATTGAGGAGTCTGTTCGTGATCATAGAGAGAGCCGTCGAGGAGGTGCACCGCGGACTGATAGGTGAGTGACGACTACTGGGGGTGTCGGAGACTGGGCTGCGCGGTGCTGTCCCACTGCGTGGCGGCCCTCTGCGTCATGTGGAGCCTGTTCGTGCTCATAGAGAGAGCCGTGGAGGAGGTGCACCGCGGACTGATAGGTGAGTGGCGACTACTGGGGGTGTCGAAGACTGGGCTGTATTGTGAAGTCTGTTCGTGATCATAGAGAGAGCCGTGGAGGAGGTGCACCGCGGACTGATAGGTGAGTGGCGACTACTGGGGGTGTCGGAGACTGGGCTGTATTGTGGAGTCTGTTCGTGATCATAGAGAGAGCCGTGGAGGAGGTGCACCGCGGACTGATAGGTGAGTGGCGACTACTGGGGGTGTCGGAGACTGGTCTGTATTGTGGAGTCTGTTCGTGATCATAGAGAGAGCCGTGGAGGAGGTGCACCGCGGACTGATAGGTGAGTGGCGACTACTGGGGGTGTCGGAGACTGGGCTGTATTGTGGAGTCTGTTCGTGATCATAGAGAGAGCCGTGGAGGAGGTGCACCGGGGACTGATAGGTGAGTGGCGACTACTGGGGGTGTCGGAGACTGGGCTGTATTGTGGAGTCTGTTCGTTCTCATAGAGAGAGCCGTGGAGGAGGTGCACCGCGGACTGATAGGTGAGTGGCGACTACTGGGGGTGTCGGAGACTGGGCTGTATTGTGGAGTCTGTTCGTGATCATAGAGAGAGCCGTGGAGGAGGTGCACCGCGGACTGATAGGTGAGTGGCGACTACTGGGGGTGTCGGAGACTGGGCTGTATTGTGGAGTCTGTCTGTGATCATAGAGAGAGCCGTGGAGGAGGTGCACCGCGGACTGATAGGTGAGTGGCGACTACTGGGGGTGTCGGAGACTGGTCTGTATTGTGGAGTCTGTTCGTGATCATAGAGAGAGCCGTGGAGGAGGTGCACCGGGGACTGATAGGTGAGTGGCGACTACTGGGGGTGTCGGAGACTGGGCTGTATTGTGGAGTCTGTTCGTTCTCATAGAGAGAGCCGTGGAGGAGGTGCACCGCGGACTGATAGGTGAGTGGCGACTACTGGGGGTGTCGGAGACTGGGCTGTATTGTGGAGTCTGTCTGTGATCATAGAGAGAGCCGTGGAGGAGGTGCACCGCGGACTGATAGGTGAGTGGCGACTACTGGGGGTGTCGGAGACTGGTCTGTATTGTGGAGTCTGTTCGTGATCATAGAGAGAGCCGTGGAGGAGGTGCACTGTGGACTGATAGGTGAGTGGCGACTACTGGGGGTGTCGGAGACTGGGCTGTATTGTGGAGTCTGTTCGTTCTCATAGAGAGAGCCGTGGAGGAGGTGCACCGCGGACTGATAGGTGAGTGGCGACTACTGGGGGTGTCGGAGACTGGGCTGTATTGTGGAGTCTGTTCGTTCTCATAGAGAGAGCCGTGGAGGAGGTGCACTGTGGACTGATAGGTGAGTGGCGACTACTGGGGGTGTCGGAGACTGGTCTGTATTGTGGAGTCTGTTCGTGATCATAGAGAGAGCCGTGGAGGAGGTGCACTGTGGACTGATAGGTGAGTGGCGACTACTGGGGGTGTCGGAGACTGGGCTGTATTGTGGAGTCTGTTCGTGATCATAGAGAGAGCCGTGGAGGAGGTGCACCGCGGACTGATAGGTGAGTGGCGACTACTGGGGGTGTCGGAGACTGGGCTGTATTGTGGAGTCTGTTCGTGATCATAGAGAGAGCCGTCGAGAAGATGCACCGGGGACTGATAGGTCTACTGTGAAGACTACCGGACGTGTCATGTCACTCTTAACTTACTCTTTTCCTTATTGGAGCATTCCATGAAAACATCTACTTTTTGTCGCGTACGTGTCGCTATGGTAGCTACCCTAATAAAATATGCTAGCTGGTAGGAAACACTGTCAATCTTAAAGCCTTGATATGTTATTATTATACTGTAACTCGGCTTACTAATTTAATTTTTCAAAAGTATTGAAAACACAGTGTCGCTTACGACACGTTTTCATGGAATGCTCAATGCTCCTTTGATGATTCAAAGACCTTTAAATTTAATAATACGTCACAACAATAAAGAAAAGAAATTCTATAAAATTAAGACCGTGTTCCATGTATTTTTATTCAATGTTTGTCGCAATGTGCATTCCTTAAGATTATATTTCTTAATAAGCATGATTCACCTTATTTTCCTAAGAAATGATATCGCTGTTGTCTTTAGTTCGTGTAAAAGAATGACAACAAAAACAAGTCTGTTTATAATTTCTGCACATATTCTTAGTATCATTCAAATAAGTAATGAAATGAACGAACATTTTATATCAGGATGCTTAGCCAAGTTGCCAATCGCTAACGCTTAGGAGCGTATCGTAGTTTTTTTTTCTCTGTTACTCTTTCATATTAGTGCGACAAAGACAGTTAGCTGTCTTTCGTTTACGATTGACGATTAAGCGCTAGCGATTGGCAACTTTTCTAAGCACTCAGGTCATTTTTGAACGAAAATATTGCTAAAGGTGCGGTTAAACTAAAAGAGCATTCGCTGTTCTAACCTCCCACTCTACGAAATTCGATCGGTACACAAAACGTGATTGGTTGATTTCTTAGAACGGGTGCTAGAACAGCGAATGCTCTTGTCGTTTAAACGCACCTTAAGAAATCGGACCTTGAATCTAACCGCCAGTTGCTTTATAAAAACTGGCGCGCACTCATCCAATCGGTGGCCTAGGCCACTAGAATCATGTCATAATGACAAGTAGATTAGTACATTGTGTCAACTCGAGTCATAAAAGCCCTCCGCCTGACGGCGTCGGGCTTCTAACACTCTCGTTAGTGTTCCGCTTACCGACCGTGATGCATACAATGTTTTTCATTTCACTTGCCAACCAAAAAATAAGTTTTAAGACATAATATTATTAAATGACGTACTGACATTTCTATCACTCCCTAAGGAATTTCACTTTTCTATCTCCCGCTACGCGCGCAAGTAATGGCGCGCTTAGACAGCAAGTGTGATGAAAAAACTTTTATTACAATCATACGAACAAATAAAACCTGGCCTACTATCGCGAAAATCGAAATTCGTAAATTTCGAGGATTTTTTCTCTGTCACTCAAACGAAGGCGTCATTAGAGTGAGAGAGACAAATCTTCGAAATTTACGAATTTCGTTTTTCGCGGTAGGGCCACTGGAGTCTAGTGACCAGTAGTTGAAAAACAGGATAAATCTTAGGACAGTCATGCAAAACTTGTATGAGAATGTATACCGTGAATTGTCCTTCCTTAATAACAGCATTGCAATGTTTATGTCTATTTATTTACAATGGTCAATGATATGGAAACTTTAAATATAATTAAACGGTTAAACTCACGTGTATTTAGTTACTAGGCGCGACATGTTTCGGAGAGCCTAGGTCTCCATTATCAAGCACTGAGCTCGCGTTCGAGGGCTGTGTGGTGACGGCAGTAAGAATACATTTGTCACCCACCCAACTCCTCCTGCGGGTGTCGTAAAAGTCGACTAAGGGATTGAAGTGTCACTGACCATTTTACAAGATTGATGATGGGCAGCAGCGTCATCATAGTGGACACATTACTGCGATCGCCAATCCGCTTGCCCAGCGTGGCGATTATGGGCATTTACCTCCTAATGCGTTTATACGCATAATCAATAGGAGAGGCCTACGTCCAGCAGTGGCTATCATAGGCTGATGATGATGATGATGACATAACATAGACCACACGTATGTTTGCATAGTACTACCTTACGTAGCATAATTTTGCATACTACCATGGCACTAACAGACAAATAAAAGTTGATTCACCCATATAATACAGTAAGGCAAGAAAAAGGTCTACCAATAATTCGACCGTAACTTCGAGAATCGGACCAATTTCTTGGCTAACCGTGCAACTTAATATTGTCTTACAGTTTCATTTTGCAGTGTGACTAATTATTTTATTCGTACAAGGACAAGTAGATTGAACAAAGTCATATGTGTCTTTATATTATTCACATTTAGTTATTAATATTCTGTGTCAAATTCGTTCATTTTCACTTCAGTTTGTATGCGTTACGTTACCTCTATTAAAATTTGTGTCCACATTATATTTTTTGTTTGAAAGGAAAAACAAAAATAAATATACAGGTGTAGTGAGAAATTACTTGCCTTCGGAAACGTTCGTAAACACATGCTGTTTCAGGCAGTGTCACCGAGTCTGACTGAAGTAGCATGACAGCTATTACTGTCAGTCTCAGTGAGATAGACTGAAACAGCATGACGTTGACGAACGTTTCCGAAAGCAAGTCATTTCTCACTACATCTGTACACGTTTTTATGGAACAAAATTCAAATTATTTTTAGTACAGAAGGTGTACTTTTTAGGCTCTAGTGCAAGAAGTGGGTCATTTTACGTCAAGTCCAAAACTTCGGAGGGCCATCTGTACTAAAAAATGTCGTACGAGACACGTGCAAAAACGAAATTCGTAACTCGTGTCGATTTAAAACACTCCCTATCGGTCCGTGTTTCAAAACATCGCCACTCGTTTCGAATTTCATGTTTTTCGCACTTGTGTCGTAATGTACTATTATGAAACACTTTTGATTTGTGTTTTTAACACTTTGACCAATTTGGCAGCTGTCAAAGCATTCAATTTCGAACCTTACATATTTATAAATTAATTTGGTTTTGTTTTTTATATGACGGCAAATATGTTGCCAATACCCATTAAAAGGTTAAGTAGAAAAAATATCTATATATCGGAAAAAATATTAATAGTTTTTATGGCAGACCAATAAGATATTTTTTTGGAAAACAATCCTAATTAAAACTGTTCATGAATATTTCGCAATATAGGAAATTCCATCGGCGCAGTAGTTTTCACTATAAAAACTTCGTCATAAACATAAACTATCGCCTGGGGATTAGTTCGCAGTTTGTTCCACTACGATAATTCACAATATGTACACATTCCAGTGCCTATGTCTGAGGCATAAGGATCCACATTGTTTACATATTTTTAGATATTACCGATCGCTCAGTTTGACACCGTTTACTGACCGCTCATGACCCTTATTGCAAAGACAAAGGGTCGACAGAAAGTAAATCTTGTGTTCGTACTGAATTTCTCGCTATTTGTACAGTTGTGGGCGGTTCAGGATAACACCTACTAGCAAAACAATTAGGGTAAAGGTCAATGAACTTATAATCAAACCTTTTGACCGCTTATTTTTAAAGTCCAACATTACCTGTAAGAAAAAAAAAACAAGTTTTGATTTATTTGTGTAGACGAGCCTCGATGTTTTGGTATCGATGACGTGAACCAACATATATGTATGATAAATTGATAATTATGGTTGGTGAATACCAGTTATTAAATCCGTGCTTAAAAGGAATACTTACCTAATAAATAATGTATTTTATTTTGAATAATCGGGTCCACACTGAAGGAAAGCAACTCAAGAATCTCGTGAAATAGCCGCGCAAGGCTAGTTAGTGACTTCGTGTGAAAGAAGACATAAATCTGCTGCTTTTGCCTGTGTAAATTCACGTCAAAACTTTCTCTCGAAATATCCGAAAACATTAATATGTAATTGTCCCTGTGGTGACGGCAGTAATAAAGTAATAAAAATAAAAGTACATTTTCATCGCACTTGCTGTCTAAGCGCGCCATTGCTTGCTTGCGTAGCGCGAGTAATAGAAAAGTGAAATTCCCCAGGGAGTAATAGAAATATCAGTACCTACGTCATAGAATAATATTTTGTC
Source organism: Thaumatotibia leucotreta (assembly GCA_025490895.1). Lineage (NCBI taxonomy): Eukaryota > Metazoa > Arthropoda > Insecta > Lepidoptera > Tortricidae > Thaumatotibia > Thaumatotibia leucotreta. Next base: position 56,556 of record JALPQI010002902.1, on the reverse strand, counting down.
TTAAAACTTTTTTTCCGCATGTTGATGAATACCTCCCTTGATGCACATTGTACTATCACTCAACTCTTCCCATGAGTGTCGTAAGAGTCGACTAAGGGATTTGAAGATCGCCAACCAGCTTGCCCAGCGTGGTGATTATGGGCATTCACCTCCTAGTGCGTCCAAACTCTTAGGTAGATGGAGAGGCCTTTGTCCAGAAGTGGACTGTTGATAGGCTGATGATGTGATGATAATGTACTCTCTCCTAGTGGCGTAGCAAAAGGCGGCCGCCCGGGGTGTCACCATTTTTGGGGTGACACTCACCTCTTCTCTTAAAAATAAATCACTAACGCAAAAAATCTTTTTAGGGGATTCCTCCACTAGCACTAGGTAGCTCATCATCATCAGCCTATGTAGTCCACTGCTGGACGTAGGCCTCTCCTATTAACTATTCATTAGGAGGTAAATGCCCATAATCGCCACGCTGGGCAAGCGGACTGGCGATCGCAGTAATGTGTCCACTATGATGACGCTGCTGCCCATCATCAATCTTTTATCAAATAATGATCAGTGACACTTCAATCCCTTAGTCGACTCTAACGACACCCGCAGGAGGAGTTGGGGTGGTGACAAATGTATTCTTACTACTAGGTAGCTCAACTCTGTGTAAATCGGGGATTCCCGCAAAAGAGCCTGATGCTGTCGTGGGGGATTCCTTCAATATTATAAATGTGATATTTCTTAAATATCATCTAGGGGTGGCACCACCAACTTCCGTATTGGGTGCCACCCAAGATAGCTACGCCACTATGTACTCTCAATAATATGTGGATATATTTTAAAGACAAACGGGTCTTAATCGCGTAAACTTACGTTTGATTATATCCTGACGTTTCCTGTAGGCCTAGTAACAACCCTAGCCTAGAAGTGAATAATCAAGATCAAGTGCGGGTAGTTCGAAAAATCCGCGCAGGTCGAAGGTGTTGATACATTCTCTCGCCAGTCTGCCTGTGACCACGGGTGTAACGTCATGCCCGAAACGTCAGGATATAATTAAACGTAAGTTTACGCGATTAAGACCCGTTTGTCTTTAAAATATGAGTGATAATCGTGAAAGTTTAAATCAATATAATATGTGGATATAACTTGTTCCAGCGTGGCCGTTCTGGACGAAGCTGGTGGTGGTGGCGGTGGGGTTCACGGGAGGGGCCGTCTTCATGTACATACAGTGTCGCCAGTATCTGCATCTGTGCAACCGTTGGCGAGCACACAACAGGTGACAACTCAGACTTCTATTACTCTGACATAGGGTTGCAAAAAACGGTAATTTTTCTGGCTTGAAAAAAAACATGAAAAAACGGTTTTTTTTTTTCGAAAATGTGTTTTTTTTTTCAAAAGTTATAAATCTCAAAATATTTGCAAGGCGATGAGGGTTTTCTGAAATGACGTTCACCAGGGCGGCAGCACTGAGGCGTCAGGTCCAGAAACTTGTCTAAATTCTCAGAGCGCCTATAGTTTCGTGTTTAAATGTTTTGTATGAGTTACTTTTTGCACGTTATATAAAAAATGTATACTATACATTATCTTAAACTCAAACAAACAAAAAAAAAACAAAATTAACTGCTTTTGCCCTTTTTCTCCCGAACTGTTGTAGAGTTTTTAAACAAATGTGATACGTAGTTTTTATTGGACTAACTTTTAGAACACTTTTGCAAAACAAATGATATATGATTTTATTATCATTTATCATACATTTCAATTTAATAGTAACAAAAAATAATAATAAGAGTAACTAAATTAAATAACTAAAAATTATATAAATAAAAATACCTTCTAGTTCGTTTTTCTTTGGGGCTAGATAATTGTGTTTCTTAGCGGGACCTTATAGCCAAGTGGCACCAACTAGTGGCTTACGTTTTCGAGAATACCCTCATTAATACTTTTTTAACTGTTTTTTTAACTTTATGTTAACTATTAAACGAATTAACGAAATCCGTATTAGGTAGTTGACGTACCACGTACTTACCAAGTCCAACTACTTTTTTTTAAATTTATAATGCTGAATAATGTTGTTACAAACTTACATAACGCAAACATACTGACTTTAAAGTTCTTAGTTAAATAGTTATATAAATAAATCACGAAAAACCGTTTCTTTTAGTATTATTTGAACACCTGAAAAAAACCTTTGTTTAGAAAAAAACCATGGTGCTTGGTTTTTTTTCAAGTTTTTTTTTTCAAATTATGATTGGGTATGTAAAGTTTTATGAAGATGTACAAATTGAATTTTATTTTTATAATATACTCTTAGGAGACTAATAAAAATAAAAACACAGTTATTTTATTTTTATCTTCTATAATTTATTTTTATGTGATTCAGTTGACATTTGTCTTTTCATGGCTCACAAGGATAGTACTTTAGTTTGTTAAGAAATTAAAAAAAAACGAAATCTTGCCTAGGTCTGCTGTAAGGATAGATGTACAGTCAAGGGCAAAGATATTGTGCACCTTATTTTCACGGCATAAGATAAAAAAGTGTATACATATTTATGCCCTTGACTGTATGTGTGGAAAATAAATAAAAATAAAATCCAAATGTGTCGTACGCGGCAGGATCCTGCTGATCCAGAATGCGCCCGAGAAGATGGCGCTGCCGCAGCTCGAGCCGCGGCCGCCGAGGAAAGCCGCCGCGAGGGGAGAGGTACCACTGTTTATTTATAATCATTATTTTTCTCCAGCACTTTCTATACTCTGTCCAATAATCCATATCAGTTAAGCGTGGCCCTTCTTCTTGTCCTTGCCCTTAATCCCAGTTCATCTGGGGTCAGGCCTCCTTGTGCAGCGGCGCCAGGACCTTCTATCCCGGGTTGTCATTGGCGAGATGTCTTGGGCCTTTAGGTCCCTCACAGGTGGTCTGCCTCTTCCGTTGGGCTGTGTTTTGATGTTACTAAGCACAGTCTTTACAGAGTAGCTCTCTTCCCTTCTCATTACGTGGCCCTCATTATTAAAAAAAAATCACGCGATATGTTGGCAGCCTTGTAATTGATGAAATATTCAAATTACATAAATCTTTGTCAAGGTCATGGATTTAAGGGTTAACAAAAACTGATTTACTGCAGAACATAATATAGACAATTCTAGGATATAATTAGGTACATAATAAATTGTTCTATGCTTAAAAAATGCTTCAACCTGGATCCAAAACTTGTAAGAAATTAATAAAAAACCTGCTATTAACGGAATAAAATAACATTTTCTATATTGCGATCTCCTTACAGTATATTTTATCTGTTTAGTGTCGTAAAATTATCCAACAATAATCCAGTATCGCAACTATAGTCCATAAGTTCAACTATTTATCAGTCTGAATCTCTTTTTTGGTTAGTAGTTTTTTTTAATAGATGTAACTACTTATATTAATCGTCCACTTACAAAAAACTGCATGATGAAATATAAGAATTATATTTTGGACTATTTGGGAGCATGTAATAATAAATAATAATATAATATGGATTATAGTTAAGTTAGAAGGTATTGGCATAATCCTTAATTCGACGACTTCTAAAATACTTGACACGGTATTTGACCCATTTTTAGGGTTCCGTAGCCAAAATGGCAAAAACGGAACCCTTATAGATTCGTCATGTCCGTCTGTCACAGCCGATTTACTCGGAAACTATAAATGTTACAGTAATGAAATTTGGTTAGGATATGTGTTGTATGAACCGCTACAGAATTATGATACTATATTATAAAAAAAAACCATTGGGGTGGGGGCCCTCCATACATGTAACTGAGGGATAGAAAATTTTTTTTTGTTGTATATAAGCGTGTGGGGTATTAATAGAAAGATCTTTGAAAATTATTTGAAGGTTTATAAATCTTATTTTTATTTAAGCAAATCGTTTTCGAGATATCAGCTCTCAAAGTCTGAAAAATGTGTCCCCCCCTCTATTTTTTAAACTACGCGATAGAAAATTCTAAAAAATATATATGTTATGCGCATTAATAAACTCTATCAACGATTTTTGGTTTGATTAAATTATCTCCTATAGTTTTTGAGGTAGGTTGATTTAACTGTATTTTTTTAATAATAAATTGATAATGGTACGGAACCCTTCACGCGCGAGTCCGACTCGCACTTGGCCGGTTTTTTTGTACCTTTTTCGTACCGGAATTATTAAAACTATTTAGTGCCAAGGAGGCAAGAAATTACGATCGAATTAAGAGTCCATCGAATCATAATCTAAGATTTTTTTAGCTCGCCTAATGTAAGACAACTCCTTACAGGTTGTAGCGAACATCGAGCCAGTTCCCCTACCAGCCGCCTACCACGAAGAGGACGAGAGCGGCGGTTTCGAATCCTACCGCGCGCCGCCGCGCCGCCTACTAGCGCCACCTGACGGACTACCGGCGCAACCCACCGGCAACCCGGGGCTACCCGCCGGGCAACCGGTCAGGAGGTGCTCCGATACGCTCGTCAGTGTGGCTGTGGAACAGGCTCCCACTGTGTATCATATCAGGTTGGTGTCACTAGTAGGGCAACCTGCCGGGCAACCTGTCAGGAGGTGCTCCGATACGCTCGTCAGTGTGGCTGTGGAACAGGCTCCCACTGTGTATCATATCAGGTTGGTGTCACTAGTAGGGCAACCTGCCGGGCAACCTGTCAGGAGGTGCTCCGATACGCTCGTCAGTGTGGCTGTGGAACAGGCTCCCACTGTGTATCATATCAGGTTGGTGTCACTAGTAGGGTTACCGGCCGGGCAACCTGTCAGGAGGTGCTCCGATACGCTCGTCAGTGTGGCTGTGGAACAGGCTCCCACTGTGTATCATATCAGGTTGGTGTCACTAGTAGGGTTACCGGCCGGGCAACCTGTCAGGAGGTGCTCCGATACGCTCGTCAGTGTGGCTGTGGAACAGGCTCCCACTGTGTATCATATCAGGTTGGTGTCACTAGTAGGGCAACCTGCCGGGCAACCTGTCAGGAGGTGCTCCGATACGCTCGTCAGTGTGGCTGTGGAACAGGCTCCCACTGTGTATCATATCAGGTTGGTGTCACTAGTAGGGCAACCTGCCGGGCAACCTGTCAGGAGGTGCTCCGATACGCTCGTCAGTGTGGCTGTGGAACAGGCTCCCACTGTGTATCATATCAGGTTGGTGTCACTAGTAGGGCAACCTGCCGGGCAACCTGTCAGGAGGTGCTCCGATACGCTCGTCAGTGTGGCTGTGGAACAGGCTCCCACTGTGTATCATATCAGGTTGGTGTCACTAGTAGGACAACCTGCCGGGCAACCTGTCAGGAGGTGCTCCGATACGCTCGTCAGTGTGGCTGTGGGGTCCCCATTAATATGCCTAATATTAATAGTCCTAATATGAGTTCGCATAACGGATTTGGCATAATTAATTAAGCATAATATTGAATAGGCAAAACAATAAAATTCCATAATGCTTAATACGCATATTACTGATTATGCATAATTGAAATATGCATAACATTATTAAATATAACTTTATTCGTCCTAATATGGATTAGCATAAACTTAGAAATCAAGCGAATGAGGCAGATCAGGGTAAAACCAAGACAGTAAGGTTAAGTTCAAAAGACTAATAAGCAGGAGCGACGAAGCGAAGTTGAAGCCTAGGGTTCGTCGATATCTCCAAACATCCTAATGAACACGTCTGATACAATCAATCAACAAATTAAAACAGGTATTTGATAATCAATTTTATTGGTAACTAGCGACCCGCCTCGCCTTCGCACGGGTACTATACCTACATAAAAACCTTCCTCTTGAATTACTCTAGTACTCTACCTATTCAAAACAAAATCTCATCAAAATCCGTTGCGTAGTTTTAAAGATTTAAGCGTACAAAGTGACATAGGGACAGAAGAAGTGACTTTATTTTATACTATGTATTGATGAAGAAATCACATCTTGGTAGGCGCATGAGGCGCACAGTACAGAGTGTGTACCTATTTAATACGGGCGTATATTTTAATGATGCTTAAAATAGGATCTAAGGAACCTATTTACCTATACCATTATTTCTACGATCACAAAACGATAACTGTATCCCGTATAAAATTCACACGCCGTACTTATGAACATTTTAAATTGCTAGGGTAAAAATGTGTGTAATAATTAAAATAATCAATATTTACTATAAAAATATAAGTAGGTATACATGTATGTCAGTCAATAAAATATGTCAAGACCTAAACATTAACTGTTATAAGGTAAAACCGCTGTGACACCTGACAGACGTGTTTGCATAACAAATTTGTAAATATTTTACTTTTATACGCGTTTTATACTTGAAAATGGCAATAAAACTTAGTCAATCACTAAACAACATCTGCAATAATTTGGGAAAGCGAAATAATACGGAAATACGCAAAGATTTCCAAATGACGAGTTTGACATTTAAGGCCACGGCCGATCATTAACACGGCAAGACGCGGACATATTACAAGATATTATGCAAACGAGGAGTCAAACGCGAGCGGAGACTACCAGCGCACGACCTCCACCTTCGCCCGCCTCGTCCAGCTCTCCGTCCATATTGTCGTCGGGCGATGAATTTGCTACGGCGCCCGACACAGGCGGATCCAGTGACGAGAGCGGGCCGCCGCCGCCGCCGCCGCCACGACCACCTGCGCGACGAGGGCGGCCACCGCTGCCGGCACGTGCGGGGCCCGCGGGACATCCTGCCCCGCCCACGGCTCCCGCTGCCGGTGGTGTAGTGCGTCGCATGCGATGGACTCAGACAATGAATGAGAATTGCATGCGCGCCTACTACGAGGCTACAGAGGGGGGAACCCGACTGACCGCGTACCGTTCCAGGATTCTACCTCTGTTTCAGGCTCTTGAACCCGCCATCGCCGTATCGGAGCAACGACTAGCGGATCAGGTGCGGGTCATTCTACGTTCTAAGCGTTTGGATGACTCGACACTTGATCGGCTTCGCCTACAGGCCCTCTCGACTCGCGCAGCTGCCACCTCGGCGCGGGACCAGCCCGCCACGTCGCCGGATCCGGTGCCGACACCCGACTTGGCACCGGGGGCGCCGCGGGTTGATCCCAGTGCCGATGAGGAGTATTTTGCGAGTCAGAGTGTAAGTACTGCAACTGATGAGCATCTGAGGAGGACTTTGGAAGAGGCGATTATGGCATATCGCTCCACACCCAACTCTAGGCCACGGTTACCACGCTTGCCCATGAATAGACGCAATCTAGCGTTAATGGGAGCCCTAAACGCTTTACTGGAGCCGTACATACGGTCCAGTAAAGATTTAGACGATACGCACTCGATCATGTACTGCGGGGCCATTGCGGCGTGCCGTGTTGCTCGAGTCAAGTTCCCGGACGCTGACCGTGCACCTAGGACCGCCGGAGGTGTCCCCGCATGGCAAGTGCGGATCGAGCGTCGTATCGAATCGTTTAGGGCCCTCATTGCAAAGCTGATCTGCTTCAGGGGGGGCAATAACCGCCCCCGAGTAATGCGCTTTGTGAACCAGGCGTTCGCAGGAACGGGCATAATGCCCTGCGACTACATGGCCAACCTCACAGAGCGCATTGACTTTCTGAAGCAGAAAGTTTATGCATGGGCAAGCCGTATCCGCCGCTACAGAGAGCGTGTGGATCGATTTCAACAAAACCGTCTCTTCCAAAGTGACCAAAGGAAGTTATACCGAAGGTGGGAGGAAACCGATCATCATTTGTCCGACGCGCATCTGCCGGATGCTACTGCCATGACTGATTTCTGGCGTAGCATCTGGTCGGCGCCCGTTGGACACATGGAGGGCGATTGGATGAACGTTGTTGAACGTGAGTGCGAGAGCATCGAACCTATGGAGGCAATTGCCATCAGCCCCGATGACGTAAGTTGTGCCATCCGACCTGCCCAGAACTGGAAAAGTCCTGGACCGGACGGATTGCACAATTTCTGGATAAAATGGTTTCGGTGCTCGCACTCGCGATTAGCAACGCAATTCCAACAAGCCCTTGAGCTTGGTTCCCTGCCTCCTTCCTTAACAACAGGTGTAACCTTCCTGCTCTACAAGTCCGGTAGTACCACGGAACCGAAAAACTACCGACCCATCACGTGCTTGCCTACACTCTACAAGCTCCTTACATCCATTTTGAGAGCAAAAATTAACACGCACATTGTTGCGAACAATGTTCTGGCCTCTGCTCAAAATGGATGTAGGGTTGGGTCCCGTGGTACTAAAGAGCTCCTCCTCATTGACATGACCATTTGCCAGCAAGTCCGGCGTAACAAAGGGACCCTCTCCGCCGCTTGGATTGACTACAAGAAAGCCTATGATTCGGTGCCTCACTCATGGTTGAAAAGGGTCTTGGAGCTGTATAAAATTGATGCAGCTTTAAGATCCTTTCTCGGCGCGTGTATGGGGCAGTGGACCACAGTTCTTCGTCAACCAGGAGGCGGAGATGACCCCTCTGGCCCGCAGGACTTCATAAGGATCGAGCGAGGAATATTCCAGGGTGACAGTCTGAGTCCCTTATGGTTCTGCCTAGCTCTGAATCCCCTCAGCACACTGCTGAAGGATTCAGGACTAGGTTGCCGGCTTCGGAGAGAGGGTGAAGTCATTTCTCACCTTCTGTATATGGATGATCTCAAATTATTTGCACCAAATAGCCAAGACTTGTTGGAGCTACTGCGAACCACAGAAGTTTTCAGTAGTGCCATCAATATGGAGTTTGGTGTCGATAGGTGTGCGGTTATGCATGTGCAGCGGGGGAAAGTAGTAAATTCAACAAATTTACAGCTTTCTGAGACAATGTCGTTCAGATCTATCTCAGAAGCAGAAACCTATAAATACCTTGGTATGTCACAGTCTTTGGGTATTGAAGATATGGGAATTAGACAGGCGGTGAAGGAGCGCTTTTTCAGTCGGCTCACAAAAGTACTTAACAGTCTTTTGTCAGGAGGCAACAAAGTGCGCGCCTTCAACGCCTGGGTAATGCCCATACTCACATACTCCTTTGGCGTACTAAGGTGGACTCAGACCGAGCTGGACGCCCTGGATCGAAGGGTCCGTACACTGCTCACCACACATCGAATGCTACACCCGCGCTCATCAGTTATGAGATTGTACATCCCGCGGAGGTGTGGGGGTCGCGGCTTCTTAAATGCCAAAAACCTCCACAACCACGAGGTGTACAATCTTAGAAACTATTTTCTTAACAATGAGTGCGGGATGCATCGAGATGTGGTGGCAGTAGACCGGAACCTCACGCCGCTCTCCTTGGCAAAAGAGAACTGGCGCAAACCTGTGGTACTAAGCACCGAGGACCGCAGGGCGGTATGGAAGAGCAAGGAGCTACACGGGCGGTTCTACAAGGCCCTCACGGGACCTGACGTAGATCTGCTCGCGTCGGTGAACTGGCTACGATTCGGGGACCTCTTCGGAGAAACCGAGGGTTTTGCCTGTGCAATTGCTGACGAGGTTATCATGACGAATAACTACCGGAAATATATCCTGAAGGACGGTACGGTCGACATTTGTCGGGCATGCCGCCGTCCCGGTGAGTCACTCAGGCATATTATTTCCGGTTGTTCTCAGATTGCTAACACCGAGTACTTGCACAGACATAACCTCGTAGCCAGTATTATACACCAGCAGCTTGCTCTTCAATACGGCCTTGTGGACGTCGAAGTGCCATACTACAAGTACACAACTGCACCAGTTCTCGAAAATGGTCGTGCCACGCTCTATTGGGATCGACCTATCATCACGGACAGGACTATTGTAGCCAATAAGCCTGATATCGTGCTGGTAGATCGATCGCAGCGCCGGGCTGTGCTCGTCGACGTCACCATCCCCCATGATGAGAATCTCGTGAAGGCCGAGAAGGACAAGTCCAGTAAGTACCTAGACTTGGCCCACGAGATAACCGCCATGTGGGATGTTGACTCGACGATCATAGTCCCGATAGTCGTTACAGCGAACGGTTTAATAGCGAAGAGTCTCGACCAACATCTTAAGAGTCTCTCGCTAGATGGCTGGGTCAAGGGTCAGATGCAGAAGGCGGTAATCCTGGACACGGCGCGGATAGTCCGTCGGTTCCTCTCTCTGCGACCTTAACCACCGGCAGCTTGGGCCCGCCCCGTTGCCGGCGGCACCCTAGGTTAGGTTTTTATAATGTGTTTATATTTTATATTGTTTTTGTATGTTGTATTGTATTTTACTTTTATAACCATATTATAACAACCTAGCCTAAGAAAATATTGAAATAAAGAGATAATAATAATATACCTACATAAAAACCTTCCTCTTGAATTACTCTAGTACTCTACCTATTCAAAACAAAATCTCATCAAAATCCGTTGCGTAGAATAGACGCAATCTAGCGTTAATGGGAGCCCTAAACGCTTTACTGGAGCCGTACATACGGTCCAGTAAAGATTTGGACGATACGCACTCGATCATGTACTGCGGGGCCATCGCGGCGTGCCGTGTTGCTCGAGTCAAGTTTCCGGACGCTGACCGTGCACCTAGGACCGCCGGGGGTGTCCCCGCATGGCAAGTGCGGATCGAGCGTCGTATCGACTCGTTTAGGACTCTCATTGCAAAGCTGATCTGCTTCAGGGGGGGCAATAGCCGCCCCCGAGTAATGCGCTTTGTGAACCAGGCATTCGCGGGAACGGGCATCATGCCCTGCGACTACATGGCCAACCTCACAGAGCGCATTGACTTTCTGAAGCAGAAAGTTTATGCATGGGCAAGCCGTATCCGCCGCTACAGAGAGCGTGTGGATCGATTTCAACAGAACCGCCTCTTCCAAAGTGACCAAAGGAAGTTATACCGAAGGTGGGAGGGAACCGGTCACCATTTGTCCGACGCGCATCTGCCGGATGCTACTGCCATGACTGATTTCTGGCGTAACATCTGGTCGGTGCCCGTCGGACACATCGAGGGCGATTGGATGAACGTTGTTGAGCGTGAGTGCGAGAGCATCGAACCTATGGAGGCAGTTGCCATCAGCGCCGATGACGTAACTTGTGCCATCCGCCCTGCCCAGAACTGGAAAAGTCCTGGACCGGACGGATTGCACAACTTCTGGCTAAAATGGTTTCGGTGCTCCCACTCGCGATTGGCAGCGCAATTCCAACAAGCCCTTGAGCTTGGTTCCCTGCCTCCTTCCTTAACAACAGGTGTAACCTTCCTGCTCTACAAGTCCGGTTGTACCACGGAACCGAAAAACTACCGACCCATCACGTGCTTGCCTACACTCTACAAGCTCCTTACATCCATTTTGAGAGCAAAAATTAACACGCACATTGTTGCGAACAATGTTCTGGCCTCTGCTCAAAATGGATGTAGGGTTGGGTCCCGTGGTACTAAAGAGCTCCTCCTCATCGACATGACCATTTGCCAGCAAGTCCGGCGTAACAAAGGGGCCCTCTCCGCCGCTTGGATTGACTACAAGAAGGCTTATGATTCGGTGCCCCATTCATGGTTGAAGAGGGTCTTGGAGCTGTATAAAGTTGATGCAGCTTTAAGATCTTTTCTCGGCGCGTGTATGGGGCAGTGGACCACAGTCCTTCGTCAACCAGGAAGCGGAGATGACCCCTCTGGCCCGCAGGACTTCATAAGGATCGAGCGAGGAATATTCCAGGGTGACAGTCTGAGTCCCTTATGGTTCTGCCTAGCTCTGAATCCCCTCAGCACCCTGCTGAAGGATTCAGGACTAGGTTGCCGGCTTCGGAGAGAGGGTGAAGTCATTTCTCACCTTCTGTACATGGATGATCTCAAATTATTTGCGCCAAATAGCCAAGACTTGTTGGAACTACTGCGAACCACAGAAGTTTTCAGTAGTGCCATCAATATGGAGTTTGGTGTCGATAAGTGTGCGGTTATGCATGTGCAGCGGGGGAAAGTAGTAAATTCAACAAATTTACAGCTTTCTGAGACAATGTCGTTCAGATCTATCTCGGAAGCAGAAACCTATAAATACCTTGGTATGTCACAGTCTTTGGGTATTGAAGATATGGGAATTAGACAGGCGGTGAAGGAGCGCTTTTTCAGCCGGCTCACAAAAGTACTTAACAGTCTTTTGTCAGGAGGCAACAAAGTGCGCGCCTTCAACGCTTGGGTAATGCCCATACTCACATACTCCTTTGGCGTACTAAGGTGGACTCAGACCGAGCTGGACGCCCTGGATCGAAGGGTCCGTACACTGCTCACCACACATCGAATGCTACACCCGCGCTCATCAGTTATGAGATTGTACATCCCGCGGAAGTGTGGGGGCCGCGGCTTCCTAAATGCCAAAAACCTTCACAACCACGAGGTGTACAATCTCAGAAACTATTTTCTTAACAATGAGTGCGGGATGCATCGTGATGTGGTGGCAGTAGACCAGAACCTCACGCCGCTCTCCTTGGCAAAAGAGAACTGGCGCAGACCTGTGATACTAAGCACCGAGGACCGCAAGGCGGTATGGAAGAGCAAGGAGCTACACGGGCGGTTCTACAAGGCCCTCACGGGACCTGACGTAGATCTGCTCGCGTCGGTGAACTGGCTACGATTCGGGGACCTCTTCGGGGAAACCGAGGGTTTTGCCTGTGCAATTGCTGACGAGGTTATCATGACGAATAACTACCGGAAATATATCCTGAAGGACGGTACGGTCGACATCTGTCGGGCATGCCGCCGTCCCGGTGAGTCACTCAGGCATATTATTTCCGGTTGTTCTCAGATTGCTAACACCGAGTACTTGCACAGACATAACCTCGTAGCCAGTATTATACACCAGCAGCTTGCTCTTCGATACGGCCTTGTGGACGTCGAAGTGCCATACTATAAGTACGCAACTGCACCAGTTCTCGAAAATGGTCGTGCCACGCTCTATTGGGATCGACCTATCATCACGGACAGGACTATTGTAGCCAATAAGCCTGATATCGTGCTGGTAGATCGATCGCAGCGCCGGGCTGTGCTCGTCGACGTCACCATCCCCCATGATGAGAATCTCGTGAAGGCCGAGAAGGACAAATCCAGTAAGTACCTAGACTTGGCCCACGAGATAACCGCCATGTGGGATGTTGACTCGACGATCATAGTCCCGATAGTCGTTACAGCGAACGGTTTAATAGCGAAGAGTCTCGACCAACACCTTAAGAGTCTCTCGCTAGATGGCTGGATCAAGGGTCAGATGCAGAAGGCGGTAATCCTGGACACGGCGCGGATAGTCCGTCGGTTCCTCTCTCTGCGACCTTAACCACCGGCAGCTTGGGCCCGCTCCGTTGCCGGCGGCACCCTAGGTTAGGTTTTTTATAAAGTGTTTATATTTTGTATTGTTTTTGTATGTTGTATTGTATTTTACTTTTATAGACATTTTTATAAAACACCTAGCCTAAGAGAAGAGATAAATAAAGGAGATAATAATAAAAATTTATTTCAGACTAAGTCCATATCAATTGTTAATACCTTAATACAATACAATAAAATCTTACTTTATACCTAGTGTTAGTGGATAATTTACACAAACAAAAAAAAAAAAATAATAATAATGATAATTAATGGTATGGAATGGCGGTATGGAAGAGCAAGGAGCTACACGGGCGGTTTTACAAGGCCCTCACGGGACCTGACGTAGATCTGCTCGCGTCGGTGAACTGGCTACGATTCGGGGACCTCTTCGGGGAAACCGAGGGTTTTGCCTGTGCAATTGCTGACGAGGTTATCATGACGAATAACTACCGGAAATATATCCTGAAGGACGGTACGGTCGACATCTGTCGGGCATGCCGCCGTCCCGGTGAGTCACTCAGGCATATTATTTCCGGTTGTTCTCAGATTGCTAACACCGAGTACTTGCACAGACATAACCTCGTAGCCAGTATTATACACCAGCAGCTTGCTCTTCGATACGGCCTTGTGGACGTCGAAGTGCCATACTATAAGTACACAACTGCACCAGTTCTCGAAAATGGTCGTGCCACGCTCTTTTGGGATCGACCTATCATCACGGACAGGACTATTGTAGCCAATAAGCCTGATATCGTGCTGGTAGATCGATCGCAGCGCCGGGCTGTGCTCGTCGACGTCACCATCCCCCATGATGAGAATCTCGTGAAGGCCGAGAAGGACAAGTCCAGTAAGTACCTAGACTTGGCCCACGAGATAACCGCCATGTGGGATGTTGACTCGACGATCATAGTCCCGATAGTCGTTACAGCGAACGGTTTAATAGCGAAGAGTCTCGACCAACATCTTAAGAGTCTCTCGCTAGATGGCTGGATCAAGGGTCAGATGCAGAAGGCGGTAATCCTGGACACGGCGCGGATAGTACGTCGGTTCCTCTCTCTGCGGCCTTAACCACCGGCAGCTTGGGCCCGCCCCGTTGCCGGCGGCACCCTAGGTTAGGTTTTTTATAATGTGTTTATGTGTTTTGTATTGTTTTTGTATGTTTTATTGTATTTTACTTTTATAGACATTTGTATAAAAAACCTAACTTAAGAGAATAGAAAAATAAAGGAAATGATAATTAACAATAATAATAATAAATAAGCGACATACAACAAAATATAATGCTTTCAGGATGATGCTATCTTATTAGCTAACACTACCGCTGTACGTGCAACAGCATCCAGTGGTGTTGGAACGGGCAGTCGAGCCTCTCGGCCAGCACACGTAGCAAACTGTTGGAGCTGCCGCGCAGCCGCCGCATCAGTGAGGCAGTACGCTTGCGCATTATAGCATGGAAGCCATCAGTTCGGGCCTCCGCAAACATACCTGATGCACTGCAGAAGCGCGGCAACCCCAACAGTATCCTAAAAGCATTATTATACTGTACTCTCAAAGTATTGAGAGTACTCTGCGTGTATCTTACCCACAGGCTGCACGTGTAGAAGCTCTGGCAGTAAGCCCTGAACAACGTAATTTTGACTTCATTCGTACACCGTGCAAACCTGCGGGCAAGCATATTACAACGCACAGCCATGGAACGTCTCTCCCTTTCCATGTCCATGCCATCCGAGAGATTCGCAGTCACCCAATGGCCCAAGTATTTAAATTCTGACACTTGCTTAAGTTCCCTACCGTACAAGTAGACGGGGGGCACTGTCCCCACCGTACCACCACGAGGCTCAAAGACAAGGAGCTCACTCTTATTTATGTTATACTTGAGCCCATGAGTAACTGCGTACCTTTCACATATGCCTAGTAGCTTCCTAAGCGCACTGATGGATGGACTCAGCAACACCATGTCGTCAGCATAACTGATGTTATTGATGCTTACGCCATCTATCGAACATCCGACCTTGGCGTTGCTGAGTTCATCGATCAGTCCATTTACATATAGATTGAATAGCTTGGGTGAGGTTAACCCTCCCTGTCGCACACCGCAATTCAATCCATATGCATCAGAAAACCCGCCTGCCCACCTAACGCTGTTAGTCTGGTTGGCGTACCAATACCTGAACATATGTATTATGTCAGACGGCAAATCTGTCTCACACTGCAACTTATTCCACAGTACATTATATGAAACCATATCGAAAGCCTTCGATAAATCTAAAAAACACGCATAGACCGGCGTTTTTCTATCTGTATAGTACCGAACGACATGCTTGAGGCACAAAATAGCTGTCTCCGTCGATAGCCCAGGTTTGAAACCAAACTGAGCATCGTGGAGCTTCAGGTGCTTGGTTAAAAGACCATCAAGCAAGCCGTCCAGCACCTTGGCAACAATTGTAGCTAGCGATATCGGTCTGTAGTTGCTTTTGTCAGACAGGTCTCCAGTCTTATTCTTCACTAGTGGGACAACTATGGTGCGCATGAGAGCCTCAGGCAAATAAGCATGTCTAAGGCAAATGTTAAACAGCAGCGCTAACACTCTCTGCAAATGAGGCCCCGCATGTTGAAGGTGCTCGATACTCAGACCGTCATGCCCAGGCGACTTACCTCTGGTCATGTTCTTGATTACTGACGCAACATCATTCTCAGTGAAAAGGTGATGGCGAAGGCATTGTCTAGCAGGACAGGTATGAGCATCGGGCACCCTCTCCCCCGGCAGCACCGCCGGTTCAACCCTGAAATACTCGGCAAACATTCCTGCGATCGCCTTAGACTCGCTGACGCCACCGACGCTAATGGGAAGGCTAGACTTGGGATTAAGCCTAGCAGTCTCCTTCCAAAAGCCCTTGAAATTTTTAGATGCATGATGTGACGCTAGGATGTCCATCTTGATCTATTCTTGGTTTACTTGGCACCATTTAAGCCGTGCTTTAAACTCTTTACGCTTTGCGCACATCATGTCATACGAAGGACCTTTAGATGGCTTACCATGCTCCACCCACGCCTGAAAACAACGCCTAGCCTCACCATGAGCGTCTTTGACGTACTTGTTCCAACCGACGACTTGCTGACGCGGCCGTCTCTGAGCCCTGGCAGTACTTTCGGCTGCCTCACATAAAATATTAACAATCTCATGATACAATGAATCTATATGCTTTACATCACGACACAAACCGTGGCTACACTCTGTATGTTGTTCTGATAAACCAATAGATTTTAGACGTTCATTACAATACAACGTATAGTCACGAATTTGAGAGCCATCTCTCACACCCCATAAGACAGTATTTACAGACCTATCAATAAAATGTCGTTTGGGTTTAAGAGTATTAAAATTACAATTAATTTCTAGTGGGAAATGGTCGGACCAATATGTGTCATAACGTACTACTATCTCGCCCACTGATTGCCAGGCGCTTTCCGTAACAACACAATGATCCAGCCACCTCACAGACCCATGTGCATCGCTAACGAACGTGTAGGTTCCTGCCCCAGACAACTCTAATATATCTACATCTGCACATCGCCAATTCTGGTAACAACAAAAATCCATTAATTCGTTCCAAAACAATTCATTAGGATGTGCATTAAAATCACCCAACATATATACACATTCAATCCCACTACTCTCAATTATTGCACTTATTTCGCTTAAGCATTGAGTAAACTCAGGTAGGTTCTCCGCACAATTGGTAGGCATATAAATTGAGAACACTAGCATTGAACGCGCTGCCGACTCGACCTTTACAGCAATCATACGAACACTGTTGCATTTTACCACGGAGACTGACTCAAAAGCCGATTTTCGCCACAACAAGGCAACACCGCCATGTGGCCTGCCCCTTACAATGCCCGCAGCCGTGTCCATGGCCGAAACGCCAGCATATCCAAAATCTGCATCGATCTCGCCTAAAAAAGATAAGTCATCGTGAAAAAGCCACGTTTCCTGCAATGCAACAATGTCCGCACTATTACATAACTCTTTTATACAAGTAACCGACCGTTTCACTGACTTACAATTAAAACTGACCATTTTACACTTATTATTCTTACTAGAACACCCTAAAACCATTTTACTTATTTACTTTTAGCTATTTAGGTATCTATTAGGTATTAGGTATATTAGGTATCACTTTAGGTAAATATATGTCTTATTATAAGTGTATTTAATCACTAAGTTTTATTCAATAAACGTTGCCTAAAATCCACGAACCGACGAAATGAGATACCTTCCGGCCATAAATTGCTATTTAAAAACATAGGCAACTTATAATTGGGTACTAAAATTTTGTACGCATGATAATTTTTCTCGGCCTTAACATTAACTTTTTGGACCACTGTTACAGCTGGTATTGTCATCCATATAACCACCTCGCTTTTTATTAACAAAACGATCACCTATACTAGGAGGACTCTGCTGCGAAATGTTTACATTCGTACACTCCATAACAGACATTTCCGACTTCGAGTTAGGACAATCGCGTAATAACTGTTTACATTGATCCTTCGTCACATAATCGACTTTAATATTCTCAATTTCTGCCCTTAGCACAAGCAGATCCTTAAGCAAACGGGATACGTCAACATGGTCAAATGTTATTGGTGGTAGTTTATTCAAATCACGAGCCACGAATATGGGTATTTTCTCTGGGTCAGTTCGTTTAAATACATTAATTATGTCCTGCATGTCTCGGTGATGTTTTCCCTCTTTTCTTCTGGCAATATTTTTCGCGGAGGTTGCGACTGATTGAAAAAGGAGCGACTTTGCATTGTAGATCTCCTCTTTTGAAAAAGCCGTTACACAAATTTGTAGCAAACTGTCACTGGACATCACTTCATGTTTATTTTGGACAAAACATAACACTTCGTCTATTACTATATTGCAACTATTACACTTAATCACTTTTAACAGATCCGACACATTCTTATTTCTCGCCATATCATTAGAATCCGTCAAGGAATTCACTCGAAAACTTATGCACACCCGACACCTAGCGATGCGTGCGCGCGACTGACAATTTTATACCTACGCACAACGCACAAGTAAAAAAAAAGTCTAAACTAGTTTTAAATTGGAAGCAATATATAGTATATAATAATATTATTAATACGTACTAATCGACATCGGTTTCATCGACATGGTTTATCGGTTTCGCTACGCAATCTATGATCGGTCATTATTATTTTTAGGGTTCCGTAGCCAAAATGGCAAAAACGGAACCCTTATAGATTCGTCATGTCCGTCTGTCCGTCTGTCCGTCTGTCACAGCCGATTTACTCGTAAACTATAAAATGCTACAGTAACGAAATTTGGTATGGATATGTGTTGTATGAACCGCTACAGGATTATGATACTAAATTGTAAAAAAAACCATTGGGGTGGGGGCCCTCCATACATGTAACTGAAGGTTAGAAAATTTTTTTTAGTTGTATATAAGCTTGTGGGGTATCAATAGAAAGGTCTTTGAAAATGACATGAAGGTTTATAAATCTCATTTTTATTTAAGCAAATCGTTTTCGAGATATCAGCTCTCAAAGTCTGAAAAATGTGTCCCCCCCCCCCCTTCTATTTTTTTAACTACGCGATATAAAATTCAAAAAAAAATATACAGGGTGTTTTTTATATCATTAGCCATATTGCAATATGTGTTGGGTAAAGGCGTAAAAAATATTTGGTAAAACAAAAATAATCCATTTTTCATTATCCTTTTTGTTATAGATTTTTTTTTAAATCCCATTATCTAACGAATGTTTAGTCACTATGATCACTTGCTTACTTTGCGTACTGCCCCATCATCTCATAACTGCCAAATCAAATTGGAAAGGGTGTTTGAGTTTGCAACTTTAATTAACCCGCATAAGGTAACTAATTCAATGCGTTATAACGTACGTAACAAGTTTCCTACGCGTGGTGGGGAATGGAGGTGGAGCTTAACTTGCAGGTAAATCTCACGAGACAGCATTATCAGTCTATCGCATACAGTACTAATAATGAGGGTATTTTGAATTGCGCGCCGATCTGAGGGTAGTTTGACTCGAGCGCGTTCACGCAAGCGCACTCCTTCTTTGTTTACAGAGTGCTGTACAAATGGCACATGGCATCTTGCGATCAGCCGAGCCAGCATAATTTGACCTCAAGAACGGAGTAACTTAAGTGTTCCGTCATACAAACGCGTACTGGTTT
Source organism: Thaumatotibia leucotreta (assembly GCA_025490895.1). NCBI lineage: Eukaryota > Metazoa > Arthropoda > Insecta > Lepidoptera > Tortricidae > Thaumatotibia > Thaumatotibia leucotreta. The sequence goes on along the minus strand of JALPQI010002902.1, from coordinate 37,064 downwards.
ACCTCAGATATCGATTCTAATGCACTCTCTAAGCAAATTGAATTGTTGATGACGACGAGCAGGTACAGGTAGGTATGCGCTTGGGCAGTTTTAATCAAATAACAATCGTGTGTACATGTAGTTAGGACATTTTATTCATTGTTTAGTGCCGATGGTGGGGTAGGTGACGTCGGCTGATCGGTGCTTGTGATGAACTCCTGATTGGTTAAGACTTGACTACTCAAACCTGCTACCCTTTTGTCTGCCATCGAATCGCACGGATTGAAACAAACTTGCCTAGTGACCACAAATTATGTTTTTGCCGGATAAAAAACGGGAAAAAAACTAAAAAAATGTGTCACTTTTTTTTTCAAAAATGTTGTGTACTGGTGATCGCGAATGACATATCCAAATTTGGCTAACGACATAACAAACACCCCGTATGCTATGCACATTAATAAACTCTATCAACGATTTTTGGTTTGATTAAATTATCTCCTATAGTTTTTGAGGTAGGCTGATTTAACTGTATTTTTTTAATAATAAATTGATAATGGTACGGAACCCTTCGCGCGCGAGTCCGACTCGCACTTGGCCGGTTTTTTTTATCTATTACATTTTATACCTTTCATTAAGTATACCAATTAGTATTATGCTCATCCTAATTATTCCAAATCATCGTTATGATAGTTTACGTTATATGTAAATACATTATGCGTAGCCGTTTATGCGAAATTATGCTTATGCCACTTAAATAGTATGCTTAACAACGCTATGCCAATTTGAAGTATGCGTAATAAATTATGCGAATTAATATAGACTCGTGGCTGTGGAACAGGCTCCCACTGTGTATCATATCAGGTTGGTGTCACTAGTAGGGCAACCTGCCGGGCAACCTGTCAGGAGGTGCTCCGATACGCTCGTCAGTGTGGCTGTGGAACAGGCTCCCACTGTGTATCATATCAGGTTGGTGTCTCTAGTAGGGCAACCTGCCGGGCAACCTGTCAGGAGGTGCTCCGATACGATCGTCAGTGTGGCTGTGGAACAGGCTCCCACTGTGTATCATATCAGGTTGGTGTCACTAGTAGGGCAACCTGCCGGGCAACCTGTCAGGAGGTGCTCCGATACGCTCGTCAGTGTGGCTGTGGAACAGGCTCCCACTGTGTATCATATCAGGTTGGTGTCACTAGTAGGGCAACCTGCCGGGCAACCTGTCAGGAGGTGCTCCGATACGCTCGTCAGTGTGGCTGTGGAACAGGCTCCCACTGTGTATCATATCAGGTTGGTGTCACTAGTAGGGCAACCTGTCAGGAGGTGTTCCGATACGCTCGTCAGTGTGGCTGTGGAACAGGCTCCCACTGTGTATCATATCAGGTTGGTGTCTCTAGTAGGGCAACCTGCCGGGCAACCTGTCAGGAGGTGCTCCGATACGCTCGTCAGTGTGGCTGTGGAACAGGCTCCCACTGTGTATCATATCAGGTTGGTGTCACTAGTAGGGCAACCTGCCGGGCAACCTGTCAGGAGGTGCTCCGATACGCTCGTCAGTGTGGCTGTGGAACAGGCTCCCACTGTGTATCATATCAGGTTGGTGTCACTAGTAGGGCAACCTGCCGGGCAACCTGTCAGGAGGTGCTCCGATACGCTCGTCAGTGTGGCTGTGGAACAGGCTCCCACTGTGTATCATATCAGGTTGGTGTCACTAGTAGGGCAACCTGCCGGGCAACCTGTCAGGAGGTGCTCCGATACGCTCGTCAGTGTGGCTGTGGAACAGGCTCCCACTGTGTATCATATCAGGTTGGTGTCACTAGTAGGGCAACCTGTCAGGAGGTGTTCCGATACGCTCGTCAGTGTGGCTGTGGAACAGGCTCCCACTGTGTATCATATCAGGTTGGTGTCTCTAGTAGGGCAACCTGCCGGGCAACCTGTCAGGAGGTGCTCCGATACGCTCGTCAGTGTGGCTGTGGAACAGGCTCCCACTGTGTATCATATCAGGTTGGTGTCACTAGTAGGGCAACCCGGGGCAACCTGTCAGGAGGTGCTCCGATACGCTCGTCAGTGTGGCTGTGGAACAGGCTCCCACTAACTGTGTATCATATCAGGTTGGTATCACTACATAGTTAGATAGATAATTAATTAATTATAGCAGGGCAACCCGGGGCAACCTGTCAGGGTCGCGTTTTATAAAGTTACAAGTTACAATTTTACAAGCGTTTACTGGCAACACTTGCCCCGTTTTTTACAATTTGTGTTTTATAAAAGTACTATGTTACAATTTTACAAGTTACAGGTACAAGTGCCTGTAGCTCAGCCATAGACAAAAATACAGGAGTTTAATAGTTTTAAACTCGTAATCGAACAAGTGTTTTATAAAAATATTGTAAATAACAAGTGTAGGTGTGGTAGACTTGTAACAAAAACTGACGTACGTCTTGAGTCCTGTAACCGCAACTACAAGTGCAATTTTCCCAGTTATTTCGTGTGCTACAGACGTTTGCTCGTAATACGTAGGATGCCCTGAAAATTTCGGGAATTTAATACTTAGGAACGTATATTTGACATGTGTTATACCTCTTTCTTACAAGCATAGTCTCATTATTCGAAAACACAGGCCACTTAGAAAAAAAAAACAATGTCCGATTTTCAATTGTTTTTTAAAGTCGTTGAGTCGCTGGTGAAAATGGAGCTGTCCCGCGAAAGTTTTAGAGCAATGATTTATTATGACTTTAAAAGTGGATTAACACAACAACAATGTGGAGACCGATTAACTATTGCTTTTAGTAGTGAAGCACCTTCAAAGACGACCATATACAGGTGGTATTCGGAATTCCAACGTGGCCGTGTGTCTCTTGCGGATGACGTACGTGAGGGTCGACCGAAAACGGCCGTTACCGATCAAAACATCGATGTTGTTCGCCAACTGATAAAGGAAGATAGGCATGTTACATATCGGGAGATTCAGGAGACTTTAGGCATTGGAATGAGTCAGGTACAAGTTATTTTACAACAAGAGTTGGGCGTGCGGAAGTTATTTTCCCGGTGGATTCCTCACTTGTTATCTGACGACCAGAAAACGGTACGTGTCAATTGGTGCCGCAAAACTTTAAAAAGATTTAATGGAGGAAGCTCAAATGCCGTTTTTAGTATTGTGTCAGGTGACGAATCATGGATTTACGCATATGAGCCTGAATCGAAAAACCAATCTCGAGTTTGGGTTTACGAAGACGAACCGAAGCCGACAAAAGTTGTTCGTTCTCGCAGCACGATCAAAAAAATGGTAGCCACGTTTGTCTCCAAATCGGGTCACGTGGCGACTATCGCTCTTGAAGATCGAAGAACTGTCAATGCCGATTGGTATATAGGCGTTTGTTTACCGATTGTTTTTGCTGAACTGCGAAAAACTAACCCTAACCGCCGTATTATACTACACCATGATAATGCCAGCCCTCACACCGCTCAGAAAACAGACGACTATCTGAAGGGCGAAAACGTCGAATTACTGGACCATCCTCCGTACAGCCCCGACCTAAGTCCCAACGATTTTTTTACTTTCCCGAAAATAAAGAATCGGTTGCGTGGTCAGCGTTTTCAGACCGCGGAAGAAGCAGTCGACGCTTATAAAATGGCCATTTTGTCAACCCCCACTTCAGACTTCAATAACTGTTTTAAAAACTGGTTTCAGAGAATGAAAAAGTGTATTAAACACAAAGGAGAATACTTTGAAAAACAATAAAAGTACTTTTATTTCATTAAAATGCGTATTTTTTCCGATTTCCGAAACTTTCAGGGCAACCTACGTACTGTTGAAATTATTCGCTTTCTGAGAGAATCTTCATAGTTTTGGCCAACTACCACGAACTCCGAAAACCGCAAACGACGATTTGTCTTTGTCACTTCTAACAAGGCGATATTAGAGTGAAAGAGAAAAATAATCGAAATTTGCGGATTTCCAAGTTTCCGGTAGGGCCGCTGACTATGACTACACTTTTTTACTTATGTCTGGAGCATAAGGTCTAAAGTTGTATATATTATTATATTTATTCCCTTGACCGTACCCGGATAACGTTGACCGAGACTGTTTCAGCTCCTAATAAATTTGGACTTTCGGAGTCGGGCACCGTACGACTTCAAAGAGCGAATGAACTCCACACAAATTTAGAACATCTCTCTCATCGTTTTGTTCTGCGGCCCTACTGCGATTTTCGCAAATTTCGAGGATTTGTCTCTCTCACTTTAATGAAGCCTTCGTTGGAGTTACGTCTAAAAATCTTCGAAATTTACGAATTTTGAATTTCGCGGTAGTAGGGCTGATTTTCCATCAAAATAAACATACATAATCTGTGGATACGATTATTTATGTCAGTTTTTATTTTTAAATAGTGATGTCCATCACGCCTGTTTGAATTTACTATGGTTCATTACAATTGTAAATTTTTGTGTGTATTTATAAAACACCTGTAATAGTTCATAGTGCATTACAGGTTCCTGTAACCTGTACACTTGTAACCTGTAACTTGTAACTTTATAAAACGGGACCCAGGAGGTGCTCGGATACGCTTTTCAGTGTGGCTGTGGAACAAGTTCCCACTATGTAACATATCAGGTTAGTATCACTACGTAGTTAGATAGTGGCGGATGTGGTTAGCCAACATAATGCAACGATCATATGATACTGGAGTATTACCAAAGAAATGGAAAACAGCTATTGTAACGCCAATATTTAAGAAGGGAAAAAAACTAGAACCGGCTAACTATAGACCAATCAGCCTAACGAGTGTAGTTTGTAAATTAATGGAAAAGGTCATAGTTAGGCATATAAGGCACTTCCTCAGCCAGCATGAAGTATTGAGCAACCAGCAGCACGGCTTCTGCCCTCGCCGATCTGCAGTATCCAACCTGCTTTCATGCCTCTCCTCCTGGACTAAAAGTTTCAATGATGGAGAACCTGTAGACATCATTTAATTGGACTATGAGAAAGCTTTTGACAAAGTCCCAACGGCAAGACTGTTAAACAAACTAGAATTCGTGGGTATACGAGGAAAGCTTCTCAGCTGGATTGAGGCATTCCTTCGAGATCGTAACTTCTGTATACGAGTTGGCGATACCTTGTCAGAGCACTGTGAGATCCACAGCGGCGTGCCACAGGGTTCTGTCCTTGGACCAGTGCTGTATATAATATACACTTTCGACCTGCCACATAATCTCAATTGCAGCGTCAGTATTTTCGCAGATGACACGAAGGTATTTGCTAACCCTCTCACTGACTTTCACCAACTGCAGAAGGACCTAGACGAGATAACAGAATGGTCAAAGGAATGGCTCATAAGTCTGAATGCTGAAAAATGTACAGTTCTACAAGTTGGTTACCATAATCCGCATCTTACATACACCCTAGAAGGAACTAAACTCAAGCCAGTCAAAGTACAAACAGACCTGGGTATCAAAATTACCGGAAACCTTAAATGGGAAGAACACCTGACAACCATCATCAAAAAAGAAAAGTCCATAATATATCTCGCCAGAAAAGCCTTTGGAATACTAACACCTGAACTCATGCTTAAGATATACAAGACGTATGTTAGACCTGTTTTGGAATACGCGTTTCAAGTGTGGAGCCCATATTTTGTCAAAGACATTGAGATGCTTGAGAAAGTGCAACGTAGTTTCACTAAGCTACCGAAGCAACTAAAAAACATGTCCTATGAAGAAAGGCTGAAAGTGCTGAAGCTAACGACGTTAGAAGATCGCCGAAAGCGTGGGGACCTGATCGAAACATATAAAATTCTGACGGAATATTACGACTTAGACCAATTTCGGGACATCTTCAAGCGTAACAATAACACCCAAACTTGAGGCCATCAATTCAAACTATCAATTGATCTGCACAAGAACAACCCTCGCAAACACTTTCTCAGCAACCGAGTGGTCAAAATGTGGAACAAATTACCAGAAGACGTAATCTCAGCAGCGAATGTCAATCAATTTAAGAATAGACTAGACAAACACCTAACTAGCCAAAAGAATACTCTTTACTAAGTGAAGATAAACTGGATACAGGCACCTATCAGTTGTTTCAACTGCCTGCCTGATAACACACAATAATAATAATTAATGTTTTGTATGTTTTATTTTACTTTTATAGACATTTTGTAAAAAACCTAGCCTAAGAAATGAATGAAATAAAGAGATAATAATTATAGTAGGGCAACCCGGGGCAACATGTCAGGAGGTGCTCGGATACGCTTTTCAGTGTGGCTGTGGTACAGGTTCCCACTGTGTATCATATCAGGTTAGTGTCATTAGTAGGGCAGCCCGGGACCACCTCGTTGTGGCAGAGAATTAGTGGATATAATGAGGCAAGAGAATTTTGTAAAAAATCGATTTTCCATACAATGAAGTTTGTGATTTTATTTTTTGATGTCAAAATCAATATAATCCAAATCTTGCAGGTAATATTAGACACTTCTAAGGCGTATAGATCTTAAAATAAATAATAAATAAATATCTTGGGACATCTTAATAAACTTACGGAAAAAAAATACTACCGTAAAGTATTAAAGTATTAAAGTATTTTTATTTGCAAGAATACTTATTACTAGTACAGATGGTAGTATAGGTGGTAGGAGAAGTATTCAGCCGTCAACATGACGGCATGCAAATGATTCTTAAAACTACATTAAGTTCTAACACAGCAGGATTAATCAGGAGCTCCTAATTCAGGAGGTCTATTTAGGAAGCACAAAAAGGGCTTCGCAGTCTTTACCTGTTAAATATATATTGTATAATTATAATAGTATTTTTCGATTATTATACTCTACATATTCTTTGGTACTATAAAAACAGTGCTCTAGCAGAAAACTATTTAACATCTGTTTATATTTCGTACCGTTTAACTGTTTTATGCTGTCCGGCAAATCGTTGTATAGGACTATGCACATATTATACGCATTCTTTTTGTAAATCGTTAAGTGGCATCGAGGTTGATGTAAAAGGTTCTTGTATTGTGTTCTCTGGCTCATATAGAATTCTGACCTCATTTTAAATAAGTCTGGTCGGTTTTTTACTAGTTCACATGCTTTTTTTATATACATGCAAGGTAGCGGCAATATATTTGTCTTCTTGAAAAGCGGCTTGCAGCTATCGTCAAATCTAGCTTTCATTATTGCGCGTATACAATTCTTTTGCAATTTGAAAGCTCTTTCAACATCAACTGAGTTTCCCCACAGAAGCAAACCGTAACTTAACACTGACGAGACAACGCCGTGGTAAGCTGTAACTGCTGCTTCAATGCTAACTGTATTTCTCAATTTTCTTAAGGCAAAAATAAATCTAGTTAATCTGCTGCAAACTGCATCAATATGATCTTTCCAGTTGAGATGCTGATCAATGTTTAACCCTAAAAATTTAATACTTTCACATTTTAAAACTGGTATATTGTTATAATCGATATTTAATTGAATTGGTAAACTATTATATGAATGGAATTGAATATAGAATGTCTTTGTCATATTAATATTTAGATTATTTTTACATGTCCAATTTTTTATGTCAGCCAGAGCATTGTTAACTGTAATTTCATATGTATCAGGATTTTCAGCCTTAACTAGTAGAGTTGTATCATCTGCGAAAAGTATACATTTGTGAGGGATAGCTAGAGGGAGATCATTAATGTAAACCAAAAATAAAAGAGGCCCTAGGATGCTCCCCTGAGGGACACCAGACTTAACTTCACGAAAATCTGAGCGGTATTTAACTTTAGTAAAACTCTTTTTCATCTTTTCTATTTTTAAAATTTCTGTGCATTGATTTCTGTCTGACAAATAACTTTTAATCCAATTTTGCGCGACTCCTCGGATTCCGTAAGCTGGGGCTATTTGAGACCCAAGGGGCTATTTGGTAACATCGAAATTAAAGGTGTTAGACCCATATAAATGTTCGTATCGTAAGATTTGGAATAAATATCTTATACCTGGGACCACGTATTTTCCTAATATTTAATGCTAAAGAGAAATCGGGCTTAAATGCTGTTTTCTCCTTAGTACCAAATAGTCCCGTGGATCTCAAATAGCCCCATCTTACGGTACTAAATTATAAATAAAAAAATTGCCCTAGATCACTTTCAATCGGTAGCGTGCCCAGAAGGCTGGCAACATTGCCACGTTGAATGGCAATGCTGATCTGCTGTGCTAGATATGAACCAACCTTCTGGTCACGCGTTAGATCGTATAGCTTATACCTCACCTCTTTGAAGATCCTGTGGGCGCTATCCCCTCAGGGTCCTAAGGTCTCCAGTGCTGCAAACGGCTCAAATATTAAACCATTGCCTATGGTTGCATATTATCGATACGAGGGCTGCCTTTTAAGTCGAGTCGTTTGCCAACCTCCCGCGATTAAAAAAAAAATAAACATATGGCATTTTCATCCTTTTGAATTTAGAACTCTAAAACAAGAAAATGTTTTCAAATTGGTCGAATAGTTTTATTACAGCGTCTATTTAAAGGTGACAAGTCGGTTGTAAAAATGGAAATAACTAAGGAAAATTTGCATGCGATTATTTTCTACAACTTTAAAAGGGGATTATCGCGACTTCAGTGTTTTGAGGAGATCACTTCTGTGTTTAGTGATGCAGCACCGTGTCTTAGGACTGTAGAACGCTGGTATTTACAATTTCAACGTGGGCAGTCTAGCCTCAGTGACAAGCCCCGTAAAGGTCGTCCAAAAACCGCCATGACGCAAGAGAATATCGAAGCCGTGCGGCAGCTAGTACTCGAAGATCGTCATGTGACCTACCTTGAAATAGAGGCGTCCGTGGGCATGTCAGGGACCACTATCCAAAAAATTCTGCACGAAGAACTTGGCGTAAGAAAGTTGATCTCTCGTTGGATACCACATTTGCTTAGCGATAAAACTCTGCAGCGATTCAGCCGAGGCGAGTCAAAACATGTTTATGATATGGTTAGTGGTGACGAGTCTTGGGTATATGCTTACGATCCAGATTCTAAACAGCAGTCAACTGTTTGGGTCTTTCAGGATGAGCCAAAACCGACCAAAGTCATACGCTCGCGGAGCACTTAAAAAAAAATGGTGGCCTCGTTTGTGGCAAAGGGTGGTCACGTCACGTCGCCACTATTGTACTAGAAGATCGCAAGACGGTTATCGCTGACTGGTATACCACTGTTTGTTTGCCGCAAGTCATAACCGAATTTCGAAAAAACATCTCGACGCGTCGTATGATACTGCGTCATGACAATGCAAGTTCGCACACCGCCCGCCAAACAAAGATGTTTTGAGCGCCCAAAATGTGGAAATTTTAGATCACCCACCTTACAGCCCTGACTTAAGCCTTAACGATTTTTTTACGTTCCCCAAAATTAAGCAAAGTCTTCGTGGTCAACGCTTCAGCTCACCTGAAGAAGCTGTTGACGATTACAAATCGGCCATTTTGACTACCCCCACTTCGGAGTGGAATAAATGTTTTAAAAACTGGTTTGAACGCATGCACAAGTGTATTAAACATCGTGGAGAATTCTCCGAAAAACAATAAATGGTAATAATCTATAAAATTGTTTATACTTATTTCAAACGACACAACTTAAAAGGCAACCCTCGTACCAATGATATGGTAAAGTTTATAAAAAGTAACCCTGTATAAATGTATTGTTCCAGCGCGGACCCGCTGGAGGCAGACATCCGGTCGCTACTAGCACTAGACGCGCGCGCAGCCCGCTCCCTCCCCAACCTCCCGCTCCTGCCGCCCCTCCCGCCGCCCCCCCTCCGCGCCTCCCGCGAGTCGCTGCTGCCCCCCACCGCCCGAGACGCCTCCTGAGGCCCGCTCACGCTCTACCCCGACCCACATGTCTACTAGAACATTCTACAACATTCTACGTGAACCTAGGTGAGACGACTTCGGAAGGATCTGCAGATATCGGACAGTTTCTAAAGCTTATTGACGCTGCGAACGACAACGTGGAAGCCGAGCGCCATACTGAATTACCTTTCACAAACGGTCCTGAATTTTAGTTGACGAGTGTCACCCTCTTTACCCTAGTGAGTCCCGGTGTACTTACACGAGTACAAATTACCTACAGTCGAATTTAAATTTTGCGCACTTGTAATATTTGATTTTGAATTCGTCACAAAGTTAGTAACTATGCTTTTTAGTACTTTTTAGGCTCTAGTGCGAGAAGTATATCATTTTACGTCAAATGTGAAACTTCAGAGGGCCATGTGTACTAAAAAACGTCGTACGAAACACGTGCAAAAACGAAATTCGTAACACGTATTGATTTAAAACACTCCCTATCGGTCGTGTTTTAAAACATCGCCACTCGTTTCGAATTTCATGTTTTTCGCACTTGTATCGTAATGTACTATTTGCTACGAACAAATAAAACATGGAAGCCGCACGCCATACTAAATCACCTTTCAAAAACAGTCATGAATTTTAGTTGACAAGTGTCACCCCCTCTTCAATGCATCACGGTAATGAATTTCAATATCAACCTATAAAAACTTAAACCGCCATTTAAAAATAGTTGTGATTGGCCCATCAAAGTTTTGATTGGCTAGATTCTATAAACGTTTGTCAAAGATGTTGCGCCGAAATATACGCAGCGTTAAGAAAGGCGATATGTCCTGCCCATCTTGGCACAATTGAACAATTAGTTTTGGAGGCATTTTTGAGCTAGCGTTAGACGTCCATGTTATATATGGTCGCAGCGAGCGCCATACTAAATTACCTGTCACAAACGATCCTGAATTTTAATTGACAAATGTCACCTCTTTACCCTAGTGAGTCCCGATGTACTTGCACGAGTACAAATTACCTGCAGTCGAATTTAAATTTTGCGCACTTGTAATATTTGATTTTGAATTCGGAACAAAGTTAGTGACTATTCTTTTGAGAACTAGTTTAACATTCCCGAACACTTTTTCAAATAGGCCAGGACTTAAGAGCTAGGAGGTTGCATCACGGTAATAAATTTCGATATCGACCTATAAAAACTTTAATCGCTATTTAAAAGTAGGAGTAATTGGTCCATCAAAATTCTGGCTATATTCTATAAACGTTTATCAAAAATGTTACGCCAATGCGCGGTATTCAAAATAGCGCAATATCCTACCCATCTTGGCACATTTGAACAATTGATTTTGGGGGCATTTTTGAGCTGGCATTAACGTCCATGTTATATATGGTCACAGTATTGACAATTATCATGAATAACGCTGCATTTCAAAATGCTACAGTGACATAATTTCAATCCTAACTAATAATGACGCTCTAGAATTAAAAGCAAGTATTATTTAGAATTATAACGTTGTTCATGATAATGAAATATCAAAAGGAAAGAGGTTGGATCCTTTTCACTAAACTACGTGTTCAGGATACTAAAGTCGACTGGAAGATACTTGAGGATGAAAGATGGACCTAGGTGAGATGACTTCTAAAAATGTTCCCTCGAATTATTAACTGTGTATATCGAGAGCTCGGAATTGCATTTGTAGACGTGAAGGGTCCACGGAAAAAACGTGTCCAGTGCTTAAAAAAATCAGGGCAAATTCACACCTTATTCTGTTAAAAGTAAGGTGGTTTTTCCTTCTGTAATTTGAATTGACTAGGCATGTTCTTTCCGTGGACCGTTCATGTAATAAAATCAGATAAAATTATCACTATCCTATTCTCCGTACAGAAGAAAAAAACAGTTAACATTTATCTGACGTATATATTTTATTCGGGGGTGATTGAAGTAATATAATCATGATAATAGGGAAAGTCATGCTGAGTAACGTTCACTATAGAGATAAACAAGAAATCGTGAATAAAAATCTGCTTTGAAAGAAACTTTGGAGGGTCACGTACGATTCACGTGCGAAAACGAAATTCATAACTCGTGTCGATTTAAAACACTCCCGTAGATCGTGTTTTAATTTATCGCCACTCGTTTCGAACTTCTTTTTTTGCACGTGTACGTCAACAATTCTAAACCACTACAAATGCAAATCCATGCACTCGTTAATATGATTATATTTATTCGAAGATCAACGTATCTTTATAAAACTTTCAGCTCTCAATTACTCGAAATAGAGCATACTTTCCGACGGGTCGTCTTAAATTGCCCCGGAACTAAGATACGTTATAAAACCACATCGCTAGAACGTTGAACTTGTTTTTGTATATAGTCTTAATTGCGACTCGTTAATTAAAGGGGGATTGTACATGTACAAGTCGAAATCAGATAATTATATTTGAGCACCTTCATAAATATACACGGTGTAACACAAAGAAGCCGAATAAATTTAACACCTTTAGTACTGGGTACCCAGATTTGGTAGCTAGATGCCAAATGGGAAATATGGTTTCCCGCCTACCTATGAAATGGGAATAACTTTCCCATTTCGTAGCCAGATTCGGTACAAAACTGGTTACAAATCGGTAAAGATTTAAAGCCAGTTACCTATTGGGATTTAACGCCCATTTCGAAGTTGGTTACGAAACTTTGACTACCAAACGGTACGACAAACTAGCCAACTTTGCCTTTAGGGGAAACATTGCCCAATACTACAATTTTTAGTAAATTGGGTAAACACTGTAATACCACCCCAATTTTTAGTATAAAATAAGGTACTTGTGTAGCAACAATGAGTATTACTTTAAAAAAATCTAGATATGGACAATGTTTCCCTTGAAGGCAAAGTTGGCTAGTTTGACGGTACTAAAGGCTTTAACAGCGTATTCCCGAACACCGTATATCCGAGCAGTAGGCTTATGATGGTACCGTGTTTAATCGTTTGTTGGTGCCGTCGCGTTCTAACAAGTATGTAAATGCGAAAGTGACGAGTAGCACGAAAACGGTAAACACGTGACCATGGTAAGCCACCACGCCTCTATTCTCATGGTGTTAGAGTACATGTTCAGATATTTTTGAGCGCCGTGGATGCTCAGATATATATGAGGGCGACTTCATTTATACGGCCGAGACTATCCTCTGATACCCTTTAAATTTGATAATTCGAGCGACTCGAAACTCCCCTATAAATACCTAGAATAGATATCGCTAGTCGAATATTTTACGATTTTAACTAATGAATTATGATAACGGTGTATATAAATAAACTGCGAACGTGCCCGATCAATTATATCTAGATATAGAAAACTGCAATAACGTTTATTAATACGTGATTTATTTTAGTCGTAAAACCTTTCGACTTTGCGCCATTACAACTTTGCTCATTGAGATTATTTATTTATTTGGCCCATGTATAAAAAATTAATTGTATCTATCTTTATTTATGTAGTTAATGGAGCAAAGTTTGAAATGTTTTAGAGAATCCATAACTTGTCCACTAAATATAAAGCGATTTATTTTCTTACCCGAATCGGCTTGTTTTCGCATAATGTGCCTACTGTCATTAGATATAAATGTAAAGTATGAATTATTAGTCTTAATGTTTTTCTTTATTTTACATCTATTCTAGTTATTTATACGATTGATACCGGCAATGTTGTAAAGAAGACTTAGCAACTGACGCAAAGAACTAAGGCCGTGTTTACATTTGAGTTTAATATAAGCCGAAACTATAGAAAGAGCAATGCATTTTTCATCAAAACCACGACACTAAAATCCTAGTCTGTATCTACTTAGGGTATTGTGATTATTAGATTCGATGACTTGTCTTTGTCCGCTGTTGGTCCGCAGACCGATATAATAAAATATAACCTCCTGCCTATGTATGGCAGTAGGCTTGCCTATACAACGATATGTTTGTCGAAAGCCAAAATAATACACATAATTTACCTTGAAATAGTTCTTCAACAAAAATACAAAATTTACACCAATTTACAAGAATTTTGCTAAATAAATAGGCACACTAAGTAAACGTTTTGAAGAACTCGATATGTATGTGGCCTTAGTCTTAGCGTCGTTTGAAGGAATGGAAAATAATCAAGACAGCTTCCAATTTACTAACTAGGCCGTATTTAGTGCCCTTGCTTAGATGACATTCAGTAATATCATCTAACTTTGCTCCACAGGGTAAATAGACCCACCAAAACAGCCAATATCCGTTAGACATGAATATAACTTCATTTATAAGTCTTTAGGGTACAAAATACGGCTATCTTGCAATAAAAACATCGTGTACAGTTCACGTCAAAAGATATCATTACAGTTCAGGTGCCAAAATGTATTCGATCGATACCGACATATCGACCTTTATATCAAAGCAATAAAGTCCCACTGTAATTGCATTAATATCTTTGACGTCGTCTGTACATTTCACATATAAGGTTTAATATACGTAAATAGATACTATGTATGAGCTTTTAAAAGGTTTTCAGGCCAAATATTAAAATCTTTTTTAACTTTGCTATCGGCGTACGAACCTCGTCAAATTTAAACTATCTTGAGACATCATTAAATACTTCAATATAATTAAACGGTTGAAATCGTCTCTGCGGCGATAGGCAGTTCGTGCCGCGCAAGCGTCGCAATAGCAACGGGTTCAGTGCTTGAAACTGGAGACCTAGCCTCTAAGAAACATGTCGCTCATAATGATTATATGTTTGACATATTTAACAGTTTAACTATATTTTAGTACCTAAAAAGAATTCACCGGATATATTACTTGAAAATTGCTTTTTAACTGCTCATAAAGTATAAAGAGCATCGTGAGAGATATACAAAGTATTGTGAGAATGAAATCAAATTGTAAATAATGTGTTGTCCAATCAAAAATGTCGTTATTCAACGAGCGAGCGTTGTAAATAGTGAAATATAATTAGTACGAGACCGCGGTAATAGTCGATACGAGACAACATTGATTATTTTGAATGTAAGCAAATATACAACAAACCGTTTGAATAAATTGTATACTTCATTATAGCTCGCTGTTGTTTTACAGCCCTCACACCGACATGATGTTATGTATATCTACATTACGTGCCCAAATCACACCATGTGAATATACATAACGTTTTATATTAACGCCGTAATAATAGACACATGATTTTGAATGTAATAAACACGTTTTAAATTATATAAATTCAAATATCTGGAATAAATTTTGATGGTTTGTAAGAAGATTCAAATTAACATTAACAGTGTATCTCTGTCGTGACTATTAACACCTTTTGTGTTCGAAAATGATGTTCCATTTCCTTATATGCTTATATGAATAATACGCCTGATAATAGATATACATAATTGAATATTTGGCTAAACTAACAATGTCAATCCAAAAAATAACCAAGGCCACTTTTAGTGTTTGAAACTTTAATTTATTTTAATTAAATTGGGGTTTAAGATCATTTCAGTTATCGACGGTATGATTTATAAAATGTTAACTTGTTGGAGCGAATGTTATTTTACTCATATTATGATACCAATTCGAATTGTTAGATATTTCACACTTCTGTAGGATCATCGTGAATGTATGTTGGAGAAAATGCGAAACATTGATATTGTTCACTATTTTGATCTCTTAGATCGCTTGTGTGCTACCTAAGTGGTAGAGCAATCGTCTTTGTCAATTCTATCACCGCCTAAAGCTTAAAGATTTCATTATTAGTTAACGAATAGTAGTTTAATATTTTTAATCGAATCTCCTAACATCTCTTCTAGGGCTCTCTTTACTAATTGTAGTTCTCTACAAAATGAATCTAACTGTCCGTATATTATTTTTGTAATGGAATATTATATTTATTTAACTCCATGTAAATTTAATGTACACGCCTGTAAAGATGTATAAAATAATATTAGGATTAAAATGGCTCTAGTTTTAGTAGATTGGACGGATTCTTCAAATTTTCGATTAGTTTAAGTCATATGAGTTACGAACAAGAAGCTGAGAAACCTACTAGAACTAGAGATAATTATTTCAGACAAATTAATTGGTGATACCATTCTTAGTCGTGCATTTAGAAAGCATTTATACATCGAGTCCATAATAGACGCTTTACCTTAACCGTTTGACATTATTAGTACATTTAAAATTAATCTGTACATAATTGTGATGTTTTAAAAAATATATTCGTACTTTTTAGTAGGGTCGTGAAGCATTCATTGGAAATAGAAAAGTGCTTTTGCCGATTCAATAAATAAATCAACTTATTCAAATTTGATATTTTTAAGTCGTGTCAATGTATTTTTCTTTTAAAATTAAATTGCAATATTAAAATTATAGAGATTATCAAACGGTTCATTCCCGACTATTTAACGCGTTCCCCGAACGCAACCCCCCAGTCACTCAGGAACGATGTCAAAGTGATGCTATAAATCAAATTGTAAGAAATCTCTTACTACTTTTCATTTTGACATGATTCTAAAGTGACCTATGGTTGCTTAATGTGTGCTCTTCGCAATATGTTAAGCTCATAGTGGTTCAGTACTGGAAAATGTGATTTAGGGTTATTATATTTCATTAATTAGTCTGTTTCACTCTTTACTGCCACAATTTTGCCAAAAACTTTACGGTGTACGCTATTTCGTGGTATAAAATAAATTTAAGTTTTAGGTTCGTTCAGTTTCGAAGAAGGTATCTGATTAAAATCTAAACTCATTTAGTTTATCGACAGATATATGGTAACCCTAAAAGCATATTTAAAATAAAACAACAAAGCCGCTTTTAAGCTATTCAATCAAACTTTGAAAATAATTATGTTATAATGAAGAAACTATTATTTTGGTTAAATGAATTTGGAAGTAATTTTAAAATTGTAAATTTTGATGTAATACCCTGAAAATTAATCAAAAAACGGCACCTTCCCATTTAATAAAAGTGTGCCCTACTACTGTAAAGTAGGTTTATTTGTTAGGTAAGTACCAAAATGGTACTTACCAAGCAAAAACATTAAAAACCTACATTGTATATTGTTTGTTGGATTGTGATAGTTTCTGTTGCTTCTATTGTTTGGCTTAAGCTATACATTTGCTTACCCACAGAGGTTAAACATGTAATCTTACCTACAATGTATTAACACTAACACCTGTACCTGGTAATGTTTAATGCAAATAAAGTTATCTTTATCTTTATCTTTATCTTTATGTTGTACGCACATTGCCACAACTTGTAAGTATAATCCCTAAAAATCATGTTTAATATAAAAGTCACAAAATATTCACGGCTCATATTATTATATTTGTAGTTAGGTAGTTAATTAATAGTTTGGACATTTGGTGCTAATGAATTAAACAAAAATAATCAGTCCAAATCTAGATGTATGTACGGCTACATTTTACTTACGAGTCGGTTTGTTTGTTGTAACCCCTAAATTAGTTCAAATTGTTTAACATATCTCTCTTTAATCATGACGGTGTTTGAAAATGTCTATCTGTTGCCATTTTACTAAACTAATTATATTATTATTATGTGTTTATTTTAAAGGGCACTTAGTTATACATGTTTATTGTTTAGCGAATCGTAGCTATTATGGAATCATTATTTGTAGTTAACATTGTTTTATATAGCGTCTGAGCAAACTGTATATTTTTGTATAAAGGTGGAGATATCGGGCGCTTGGCGGTATTTCGAAATACCGTGCCGATGAGAAACTCGGGAAATTGGTGATTCGATAGGTACATTAAAATATTGACTGTTCTCAAGCTCTTATCGAAAGCAATAATTTGATTTAGATGTACATATTATATCGCTCGGAGTATAGATTCTGTTATAATCAAATGCTTGAGTTTGAGAAAGTTGATATTCAAATCGAAAAAAATTACACAGAGAGATTTTTTTAACTAGAAACGAATAAATCCATGACAAGGTGATTAAACTGAAAATGAGTAAACATTTATTTGAATATTCTAATGCAACAACTCGCTTTTGACATTATACGTTTAATGTTAAAAGCAACCATTAATTACATTACTAAATACAAATTAATGTAATTATATTTCTTGCTAAAACTGATTTGTAACCGTTTTTGTTGTAGGTATAATCTCTTTGTCCTGGAATTCATATTTCATACTTGTCTCTAATAATCATTTCTCTCCGTGTATTACTTTCACCAACCCTGGATTCTCAGGCACTAAATCTGAGACACTCATATAGTACTGTATGCGTGTCACATATCACTCTTATTGTGTATGTAAATGGTTATGCGGCTGTGTGTAAATAATTATTTTCATGATATAATTAATGCGTTCATCTGATAGTTTCCTGGTTCCCATTTTTCGAACGTAGTTAGTGCCTTATTTGATACGTGAATGGCATTTCACAGTTGTCTCCAATTTGCGACCCGGCAAGGCACGTCAGTATAATGTGATATAGTTAAGTTTATTTTTGCTCAAAATTTCTTTCTCTCTGACCTGTGTACTTATCATTCATGAAATTTGTAAGACTGTATTTTATTTTGTTGTGTAACATTGTTAGTTAGTTCCAGGTTATAAATATAGTTATTTTGAGATTGTATTTGTTGTTTTCATTTCCGCTACATGTCGTCGAGTTCATTAGGCCTACACTTTTGGCTCGCAGTGTTAATTAGCCCTACCATCTGCCACTACAATACAGATCATCAGTTATGTCATATAGTCTGTTATTCATGTATACGTCTACAGCTTTTAATAAAATAGCCCACAAACTGCTCCGCTGTTTGGCGAATCATTTGTATTGTGGTACACTTTGTTGTTTAATGTTATAAAAAAAAAGTAATAGTTTATCACAAGCTAAACATTTTCAGATAAGCAAAAAAGAGACTACCTACTGAAACACGCTAGGTGCGTGTACTGCTATGCTATTCTCTTATTCACACATTCGACGCTGCGTTCATCAACGAGCTCGACGACGACGCGCAAGCGTCGCAATAGCAACGGGTTCAGTGCTTGAAACTGGAGACCTAGCCTCTAAGAAACATGTCGCTCATAATGATTATATGTTTGACATATTTAACAGTTTAACTATATTTTAGTACCTAAAAAGAATTCACCGGATATATTACTTGAAAATTGCTTTTTAACTGCTCATAAAGTATAAAGAGCATCGTGAGAGATATACAAAGTATTGTGAGAATGAAATCAAATTGTAAATAATGTGTTGTCCAATCAAAAATGTCGTTATTCAACGAGCGAGCGTTGTAAATAGTGAAATATAATTAGTACGAGACCGCGGTAATAGTCGATACGAGACAACATTGATTATTTTGAATGTAAGCAAATATACAACAAACCGTTTGAATAAATTGTATACTTCATTATAGCTCGCTGTTGTTTTACAGCCCTCACACCGACATGATGTTATGTATATCTACATTACGTGCCCAAATCACACCATGTGAATATACATAACGTTTTATATTAACGCCGTAATAATAGACACATGATTTTGAATGTAATAAACACGTTTTAAATTATATAAATTCAAATATCTGGAATAAATTTTGGTGGTTTGTAAGAAGATTCAAATTAACATTAACAGTGTATCTCTGTCGTGACTATTAACACCTTTTGTGTTCGAAAATGATGTTCCATTTCCTTATATGCTTATATGAATAATACGCCTGATAATAGATATACATAATTGAATATTTGGCTAAACTAACAATGTCAATCCAAAAAATAACCAAGGCCACTTTTAGTGTTTGAAACTTTAATTTATTTTAATTAAATTGGGGTTTAAGATCATTTCAGTTATCGACGGTATGATTTATAAAATGTTAACTTGTTGGAGCGAATGTTATTTTACTCATATTATGATACCAATTCGAATTGTTAGATATTTCACACTTCTGTAGGATCATCGTGAATGTATGTTGGAGAAAATGCGAAACATTGATATTGTTCACTATTTTGATCTCTTAGATCGCTTGTGTGCTACCTAAGTGGTAGAGCAATCGTCTTTGTCAATTCTATCACCGCCTAAAGCTTAAAGATTTCATTATTAGTTAACGAATAGTAGTTTAATATTTTTAATCGAATCTCCTAACATCTCTTCTAGGGCTCTCTTTACTAATTGTAGTTCTCTACAAAATGAATCTAACTGTCCGTATATTATTTTTGTAATGGAATATTATATTTATTTAACTCCATGTAAATTTAATGTACACGCCTGTAAAGATGTATAAAATAATATTAGGATTAAAATGGCTCTAGTTTTAGTAGATTGGACGGATTCTTCAAATTTTCGATTAGTTTAAGTCATATGAGTTACGAACAAGAAGCTGAGAAACCTACTAGAACTAGAGATAATTATTTCAGACAAATTAATTGGTGATACCATTCTTAGTCGTGCATTTAGAAAGCATTTATACATCGAGTCCATAATAGACGCTTTACCTTAACCGTTTGACATTATTAGTACATTTAAAATTAATCTGTACATAATTGTGATGTTTTAAAAAATATATTCGTACTTTTTAGTAGGGTCGTGAAGCATTCATTGGAAATAGAAAAGTGCTTTTGCCGATTCAATAAATAAATCAACTTATTCAAATTTGATATTTTTAAGTCGTGTCAATGTATTTTTCTTTTAAAATTAAATTGCAATATTAAAATTATAGAGATTATCAAACGGTTCATTCCCGACTATTTAACGCGTTCCCCGAACGCAACCCCCCAGTCACTCAGGAACGATGTCAAAGTGATGCTATAAATCAAATTGTAAGAAATCTCTTACTACTTTTCATTTTGACATGATTCTAAAGTGACCTATGGTTGCTTAATGTGTGCTCTTCGCAATATGTTAAGCTCATAGTGGTTCAGTACTGGAAAATGTGATTTAGGGTTATTATATTTCATTAATTAGTCTGTTTCACTCTTTACTGCCACAATTTTGCCAAAAACTTTACGGTGTACGCTATTTCGTGGTATAAAATAAATTTAAGTTTTAGGTTCGTTCAGTTTCGAAGAAGGTATCTGATTAAAATCTAAACTCATTTAGTTTATCGACAGATATATGGTAACCCTAAAAGCATATTTAAAATAAAACAACAAAGCCGCTTTTAAGCTATTCAATCAAACTTTGAAAATAATTATGTTATAATGAAGAAACTATTATTTTGGTTAAATGAATTTGGAAGTAATTTTAAAATTGTAAATTTTGATGTAATACCCTGAAAATTAATCAAAAAACGGCACCTTCCCATTTATGTTGTACGCACATTGCCACAACTTGTAAGTATAATCCCTAAAAATCATGTTTAATATAAAAGTCACAAAATATTCACGGCTCATATTATTATATTTGTAGTTAGGTAGTTAATTAATAGTTTGGACATTTGGTGCTAATGAATTAAACAAAAATAATCAGTCCAAATCTAGATGTATGTACGGCTACATTTTACTTACGAGTCGGTTTGTTTGTTGTAACCCCTAAATTAGTTCAAATTGTTTAACATATCTCTCTTTAATCATGACGGTGTTTGAAAATGTCTATCTGTTGCCATTTTACTAAACTAATTATATTATTATTATGTGTTTATTTTAAAGGGCACTTAGTTATACATGTTTATTGTTTAGCGAATCGTAGCTATTATGGAATCATTATTTGTAGTTAACATTGTTTTATATAGCGTCTGAGCAAACTGTATATTTTTGTATAAAGGTGGAGATATCGGGCGCTTGGCGGTATTTCGAAATACCGTGCCGATGAGAAACTCGGGAAATTGGTGATTCGATAGGTACATTAAAATATTGACTGTTCTCGAGCTCTTATCGAAAGCAATAATTTGATTTAGATGTACATATTATATCGCTCGGAGTATAGATTCTGTTATAATCAAATGCTTGAGTTTGAGAAAGTTGATATTCAAATCGAAAAAAATTACACAGAGAGATTTTTTTAACTAGAAACGAATAAATCCATGACAAGGTGATTAAACTGAAAATGAGTAAACATTTATTTGAATATTCTAATGCAACAACTCGCTTTTGACATTATACGTTTAATGTTAAAAGCAACCATTAATTACATTACTAAATACAAATTAATGTAATTATATTTCTTGCTAAAACTGATTTGTAACCGTTTTTGTTGTAGGTATAATCTCTTTGTCCTGGAATTCATATTTCATACTTGTCTCTAATAATCATTTCTCTCCGTGTATTACTTTCACCAACCCTGGATTCTCAGGCACTAAATCTGAGACACTCATATAGTACTGTATGCGTGTCACATATCACTCTTATTGTGTATGTAAATGGTTATGCGGCTGTGTGTAAATAATTATTTTCATGATATAATTAATGCGTTCATCTGATAGTTTCCTGGTTCCCATTTTTCGAACGTAGTTAGTGCCTTATTTGATACGTGAATGGCATTTCACAGTTGTCTCCAATTTGCGACCCGGCAAGGCACGTCAGTATAATGTGATATAGTTAAGTTTATTTTTGCTCAAAATTTCTTTCTCTCTGACCTGTGTACTTATCATTCATGAAATTTGTAAGACTGTATTTTATTTTGTTGTGTAACATTGTTAGTTAGTTCCAGGTTATAAATATAGTTATTTTGAGATTGTATTTGTTGTTTTCATTTCCGCTACATGTCGTCGAGTTCATTAGGCCTACACTTTTGGCTCGCAGTGTTAATTAGCCCTACCATCTGCCACTACAATACAGATCATCAGTTATGTCATATAGTCTGTTATTCATGTATACGTCTACAGCTTTTAATAAAATAGCCCACAAACTGCTCCGCTGTTTGGCGAATCATTTGTATTGTGGTACACTTTGTTGTTTAATGTTATAAAAAAAAAGTAATAGTTTATCACAAGCTAAACATTTTCAGATAAGCAAAAAAGAGACTACCTACTGAAACACGCTAGGTGCGTGTACTGCTATGCTATTCTCTTATTCACACATTCGACGCTGCGTTCATCAACGAGCTCGACGACGAGACAGCCTTCACTTCGACGTAGAGCGCAGCGCTGCGAAAACGGTATTCACTAACATAGAACAGCTCGTCGTCGAACTGTAGGCGGTAACTCTCGACGCAGTGTAGTTCCAGCTCACGCCGCATTCGTCGCCGAGCGCTAGTGTCGTTTAAAGTGCATTAGTGAATACCATTTTTAGGCTCGACGCTACCGCAGCACTGACACAGCGCTGTTAGCAAGGCGGTTTCCTTAGTGAATAACACTGCTGTTCGGTGATCGTTATCAATAAAAAAAACAATACGGTGTTCGTTTTCACTAGTTTTAAATCCATTACGAACATTTGTTGCTGTGTGGTTAAATAGTAAAGCTGCGGCGCCAGTGGATGGGTTATCTTTATCGTGAAGTAAAACTGTAAACTTTGCCCACGAATGTAAATGGAAGGTTGCGTGGTCAAACCCGATAAGTCAAGATAATTCTTCATTTAAATAACAATCTCACGTAACTTTCATATAGTTTGTAGTCGTATTTCAAAAAGCGGTTTGCTGAAATTATCGGGTTTGACCACGCAACCCTATTATTAAATATAGGCACTGAAAAAACTTAAAGCAAAATTGAACTTCTTGTGCTCTCCTATTGTAGCATTAAGAAAAAAAAACAATAAACACAATAATGTGTTGTTTTGTGGGCAAAGTTATCCAGAATAAAATAAAGAGTTGTAAAACGTGCATTGAATTTTCACAATGAAACAACTAGTTAGATAAAAATAAATATTTTATTAAACTGGTCGAATTCGTTACGCGCGCGTCGACCAGAGCTCGGGTGACTAGACTGTACACTCAACATCATTACATAATGATGTTGAGTGTACACATATACATAAACAATGTATACATATACATAAACAATTTAATTTCTGTTCAAACAGAAAATCAACACTTAGTAATATACGTTACATCGCTACTTAATATAATCCATATCGCTAATACTCGAGTATTAGATATTAAATCCACCGAAAAATATAACACACTGGGAGTATTTATTACAATAGCTTCCTAAAATAATTGTTAGTCTTATCCGTTACTTCACTAACCGCTGTCAGTAAAGAGTGGCATGCCGCCGCAAATCTAAAATCAGTCAACTGGGACACTGCTTCGAAGATTCTACACATGCAATGGCATGTGAGAGAGAAGCTGTACGGGCTATCTGTTTTGGCTATGTGCATTAGTGGTGCCTGTCTTTATAAAATACATTTGATCGATAACATTTTATTACAGTAGGATAAATTTGGCTTTCTTAATCTTCACATAGCAGATTGGCGATTGGACGGTATTTATTTAAAACTCTGCGTCACCGAGAACGTTGTACATGAGGCGCTTGAATGAGTTCGATTGCTGGATGTGCTCTTCGTGTAATGAGTTTACCTGGAAATAAAGAAATATTGTTAACTTAAAACGCGATATTTACTATGTAAATTGGAGTTGCAAATACCATCTTCACGGAGTCTCCGCGAAACTTATGTAATATATGTATTTTCTTATTAAAGAGAATCAATATAAATGTAATAAGGGACCCCCCATAACAAACGATGTAATAAAGGACTTCCCCACTAACTTAGGTGACTTTGCCTCTTTCATTTCAACTTTGCCCACGTCCCAGAAAAGTCTAATTCCTTCGATTAATCGGTGGAATAGATAAAATAATTGTTTTTATATTTTTTTAAGATCTAAGAGGTAATTTTGGCACACAAGATGATACGGATTTTTGAATATGTTACATACGTAAGGATCTGTATACATAGAGCTGAGATTGCTATAATTTAGAAAAAAGCTCAAATAAATTTGGAATATTGTTTAAACTTTATTATAGTGGCAATAGGTTTACGATACTTACGAAGGTCGTTTTTTTCACGTGGCCGTTCACCTGCTCGGGCTTTTTCGTTGGCTTCGGAGTGGGCGCGGGCCTCTGCCAATAAACATTATTTATTAGAAATGTTTATACAATTACACATACAGGTCGGTATCAGAAATATCTAAAGTAGGTATATACTAAAATTAACGTCAAATAAAAAATGTCGCATTCGTGTAATTTGATTTTCTATGGTTAATTAATGAGCAGTGGACTATAAATAAGTAGTCTCCATATGTCCAAGTATTTAACTTATAATTTTATAGACTTTGCTTGTAGATACCTTAATTAAATTAGGTAAAATTCTACAGTTGACCTTTGAATTTGTAGGTGACCAGCACCGGAGTCATTCAGAGTTATGACTACAGTTATCAATAAAATGTATGCATATTGACATGTCTACACGTTCGACGCCGGTGACACGCATATGTGACCGAAAAAACTGTACTCCTATGCCAGTGTCACACATACGTGATCAAAGTAATCTTATTCTTATGCCACTAGCATCAATCAAGTTCTCACTTCTATGCCAGTGGCATAAAAATACGAACGTTTTTGACACAGTGCTGTGTCGCCGGCATAGGAGTCGAATCTTTTCGGTCACACATGCGTGTCACTGGCATAAGATTTCTATCCTATAACTTTAGCGATCAGCATAGTATTAGCACTTAGTGAAACAGTACCGGAGGCGAACGTGTTAAAATGATAATCAGCAGAACCCTACATTTTCGGGATAAAATATAAGACTGTCGCAACTTAGCTAGTATTTTTTATGATATCGATTTCCAAGAAAGCAAATTTGACAGTTTAAAAATGAGCTATCTATAGATGAAGTCTATTGGAAAATGGTGAGTTTTGTCCTTACATTAATAAGGGTCTATAACTGTCAAAGCTCCGTTCTTAAATCTCAGGGACTATAAAACGTACGTGTTGCTAGATTGCATAGTTTTTGCCGTATAAATTCCAGATTCTGAAAAATAGAAACTTAAAACTGCTCACCTTATTGGGCGGTGCAGTGAAGACCTTGCACTCGACTGGCTGCGGCACCTCCTGCACCACGTCGCCGAGCCCGTCCTCCTGCAGCGCCTTGAACGTCTCCGACTTGGCCGGGTCGTACAGCAGCGTCGGCTTGTGGCTGCGGGCGGCGGGCGGCGGCGGGGCGTTAGTGTTTAGTGGTTAGCAGGCGCAACAGAGAGAAACATTAGACCGGGTTAGGAGGGCGCGGAAGCGGTTAGTGACGTACGGTATTTAGATAGGTCGAAATACTATCAGAAACTGACATGTTGACTTATAAGCTAGTATAAATAATTATAGCTACACCCACACGATGACACGATGTGAACGTGGGGTGGATGGCGTTTTCAGAAAAATCGTGTACTTAATTAGTGAAATTGTTAAAAAATATTAATCGTAGTTTTGTAACGATAATTACCAAACTTTTATTCGAAGGATAATGCTAATTCTCGCATACTAGTGTCAAATTACTATTGAGTTTTAACTTTATTATCCGAGAGTACGCGTTATTCTTCGAAAAAAATTAAGCATTAAATTAAAAAAAATAATGAATAAGATGTTGACTTCAAAAATTAAAAGCTGTATAAACACAGCGATATTTTTTTTGTAAGATATGTTAAATAGTTGTCGTGACAAAACAAAGAGTGATTTAACTTTTCTTAACAACTCACGCTAATTTGGTGCAATTTTTTTAAAACGCCCAGGTGAACGTCGCTGTGTCTCGGCGACGGAGATCGAAAGATTCACAAGAAAGATAGCAAAATAAAAATAAAATAAGCATTAATGCGTCGTGAGATGGGCGTCGAGCCGGTGTCTAGTAAAACACTTGCCTCTTGACAACGTGTGGCCGTCCATAATGGCCGTTCGCGCTAAATAACCAGAGAAATAGCTCATTAAGCATAATTCAACATTTTTGAAGAGCGGACCTGTGGATCCATGAATCGAAAACTTCCATTAGTTACTGTTACTACTTACACATACAAATCTAGTATAACGGCTTACAGCCACCGTTGAAACTACCCTTTAGATTTTTAATTATTTTTTCTCAAACTTGCTACGAAATGTTAATGTTACTTACTTTAAATTAAACCCGGAAATACTATGTATCCGGTGGCATATGCTAAGATGATATGTAAAGAGATTTCATGTATTTATTTCACACCTAGGACTGCAAACAAACTGTCTTTTGTTTTCAAACGTCAAATTGTGACACTATGTCTTGATATTCAGCCACAGAAAAAAAAATGACCTATAAACTAATGTCTATACCACCAGGTAAAAAGATACCTCAAACAGATTTTTAAAAAAAGTTAGGCGCGAATGTTTTTTTTTTAATGTTGTACGATCATGAATGTAGGATTAATATGGATTTGACAACGTTATAATAATAGCAAGAACGAAAGGGATGGTCTTATGAAACTTTTTACTAGTGGAAGTGAAAAGGAACGATAATCGTCCGTCCTTATCACTGTGCCACTATTTTTTGTGTGTGTGTGCATTAGATGCTAAATGTAAGTGCCAGACAAATGCGTTGAATACGTCACTAAGTGCCTGTGTGGCACTTTCTTCTTAGTAGTAAGTGACTATGTCTATCCCTCTTAGTGGCACACTATGTGCGGCCCCTCGTGTACGATACTGTACTATTGGTTTATTTACAAATCAAATAGTATGGTTCGGCGAAATCAGTTAGTTTTATTTCATGGCAAGTTTGAGAAAAGCACTATACAAATCTCGGCGAGAAACAGGGTTACAGGCCGCGTATTCCTATCTGGCCTCAGTTCCTTCGGCCAGATATATCTACTTGGCCTGTAACCCTTCGTTTCCCGTCCTCTATAGTAATGTACTATTGTACCATTTTCTACCTACTTATTAATTATAACAATATTTAACAAATAAAATACCAGAATTATGAGCACATCGCTAACAGTAAATATGAATGTATTGTTCCAGCGCGGACCCACTGGAGGCGGACATCCGGTCGCTACTGGCACTAGACGCGCGCGCAGCTCGCTCCCTCCCCAACCTCCCGCTCCTCCCGCCCCTCCCGCCGCCCCCCCTCCGCGCCTCCCGCGAGTCGCTGCTGCCCCCCACCGCCCGAGACGCCTCCTGAGGCCCGCTCACGCTCTACCCCGACCCACATGTCTACTAGAACATTCTACATAAACCACAGAATTGGATAGAAGAAACAAGTTCATTCATTTGTATGGCGGCCGAGCGTGTCAGATTTTGTACTGAAGTTGTTACTTACTATGGTATATATAACATCTGTGACATAAACCTAGGTGAGACGACTTAGGAAGGATCCGCAGAAATCTGCCAGTTTCTAAAGCTTATTGACGCTGCGAACGACAACGTGGAAGCCGAGCGCCATACTGAATTACCTTTCACAAACCTGAATTTTAGTTGACGAGTGTCACCCTCTTTACCCTAGTGAGTCCCGATGTACTTACACGAGTACAAATTACCTGCAATCGAATTTAAATTTTGCGCATATGTAATATTTGATTTTGAATTAGTGACTATTCTTTTGAGAACTAGTTCAACATTCCCAAACACTTTTTCAAATAGACCAGGACTTAAGTTAGAAGGTTGCATCACGGTAATAAATTTCGATATCGACCTATACAAACTTAAACCGCCATTTAAAAATAGTTGTGATTGGCCCATCAAAGTTTTGATTGGCTAGATTCTATAAACGTTTGTCAAAGATGTTGCGCCGAAATATGCGCGGCGTTAAGAAAAGCGATATGTCCTGCCCATCTTTGCACGACTGAACAATTAGTTTTGGGGGCATTTTTGAGCTAGCGTTAGACGTCCATGTTATATATGGTCGCAGCGAGCGCCATACTGAATTACCTTTCACAAACAGTCCTGAATTTTAGTTGACGAGTGTCACCCTTCTTTACCCTAGTGAGTCCCGATGTACTTACACCAGTACAAATTACCTGCAGTCGAATTTAAATTTTACGCACTTGTAATATTTGATTTTGAATTCGTAACAAAGTTAGCAACTATTCTTTTGAGAACTAGTTTAACATTCCCGAACACTTTTTCAAATAGACCAGGACTTAAAAGCTAAGAGGTTGCATTATGGTAATAAATTTCGATATCGACCTATAAAAACTTAAACCGCTATTTCAAAGTAGGTATAATTGGTCCATCAAAATTCTGGCTATATTCTATAAACGTTTATCAAAAATGTTACGCCAATGCGCGGTGTTCAAAATAGCGCTATGTCCTGACCATCTTAATACATTGAACAATTGTTTTTGAAGGCATTTTTGAGCTGGCGTTAGACGTCCATGTTATATATGGTCACAGTATTGACAATTATCATGAATAAAGCTGCATTTCAAAATGCTACAGTGACATAATTTCAATCCTAACTAATAATGACGCTCTAGAATTAAAAGCAAGTATTATTTAGAATTACAACGTTGTTCATGATAAGCAAATGTCAAAAGGGAAAGAGGTTGGATCCTTTTCACTAAACTACGTGTTCAGGATACTAGAGTCGACTGGAAGATACTTGAGGATGAAAGATGGACCTAGGTGAGATGACTTCTAAAAGTGTTCCCTCGAATTATTAATTGTGTATATCGAGAGCTCTGAATTGCATTTGTAGATGTAAAGGGTCCTAGGAAAAAACATTATTCTGTTAAAAGTAAGGTGGTTTTTACTTCTTTAATTTGAATTGACTAGACATGTTCTTTCCGTGGACCCTTCATGTAATAAAATCAAATAAAATTATCACTATCCTATTCTCTGTATAGAAGAAAAAAACAATTAACATTTGTCTGACATATATATTTTATTCGGGGGTGATTGAAGTAATATAATCATGGTAATAAGGAACGCTGAGTAACTTTCACTATGGAGACAAACAAGAAATCGCGGAAAAAATCTTTGAAAGAAACTTTGAAGGGCCATCTGCACTGCAAAACGTACGATACACGTGCGAAAACGAAATTCATAACTCGTGTCGATTTAAAATACTCCCGTAGATCGTGTTTTAATTTATCGCCACTCGTTTCGACCTTCTTTTTTTGCTCGTGTATGTCAACAATTCTAAACCACTACGAATGCAAATTCATGCACTCGTTAAAATGATTATATTGATTATATTTATTCGAACGTCGTATCCTTATAAAACTTTCAGCTCACAATTACTCGAAATAGAGCATACTTTCCGACGGGTCGTCTTAAATTGCCCCAGAACTAAGATTCCTTATGAAATCACATCGCTAGAACGTTGAACTTGTTTTTGTATATAGTCTTAATTGCGACGCGTTAAATACCGGGGGATTGTACAGTCAAAGACAAAATAAGGTGTACACAAAAATGTTCAAAAATATGTCCCAGTACATTCTAATTCTGTGTAATAAGAACGTCGTAACATATTTATGAGCGGATTCTTTCGATACTTATTTTTGCACTTGACTGTACAAGTCGAAATCAGATATATTTCAGCACCTTCACTTTTAAAAAAATTAGGTATCGACAATGTTTCCCTTGAAGGCAAAGTTGGCTAGTTTGACGGTACTAAAGGCTTTAACAGCGTATTCTCGAACACCGTATATCCGAGCAGTAGGCTATGATGGTACCGTGTTTAATCGTTTGTTGTTGCCGCCATGTTCTAACAAGTATGTAAGTGCGAAAGTGACAAGTAGCACGAAAAACGGTAAACACGTGACCATGGTAAGCCACCACGCCTCTATTCTCATGGTGTTAGAGTACATGTTCAGATATTTTTGAGCACCATGGCCGCTATGATATATCTGAGGCGACTTTATTTATACGGCCGAGACTAATCCTCTGATACCCTTTAAATTTGATAATTATTTTCGAGTGACTCGAAACTCCCCTATAAATACCTAGAATAGATATCGCTAGTCGAATATTTTACGATTTTAACTAATAAATTATGATAACGGTGTATATAAATAAACTGCGAACGTGCCCGATCAATTATATCTAGATATAGAAAACTGCAATAACGTCTAATAATACGTGATTTATTTTAGTCGTAAAACCTTTCGACTTTGCGCCATTACAACTTTTCCCATTGAGATTATTTATTTATTTGGCCCATGTATAAAAAATGAATTGTTTCTATCTTTATTTATGTAGTTAATGGAGCAAAGTTTGAAATGTTTTAGAGAATCCATAACTTGTCCACTAAATATAAAGCGATTTATTTTCTTACCCGAATCGGCTTGTTTTCGCATAATGTGCCTACTGTCATTAGATATAAATGTAAACTATGAATTATTAGTCTTAACGTTGTTTCTTTATTTTACATCTATTCTAGTTATTTATACGATTGATACCGGCAATGTTGTAAAGAAGACTTAGCAACTGACGCAAAGAACTAAGGCCGTGTTTACATTTGAGTTTAATATTAGCCGAAACTATAGAAAGAGCATTGCATTTTTCCTCAAAAACACAATGACTTAACTTTGTCCGCTGTTGGTCCGCAGACCGATATAATAAAATATAACCTCCTGCCTATGTATGGCAGTAGGCTTGCCTATACAACGATATTTTTGTCGAAAGCCAAAATAATACACATAATTTACCTTGAAATAGTTCTTGAACAAAAATACAAAATTTACATAATAGGATTTAGCTAAATAAATAGGCACACTAAGAAAACTTTTTGAATGAGAACTCGATATGAATGTGGCCTTAGTCTTAGCGTTGTTTGAAGGAATGAAAAATAATCAAGACAGCTTCCAATTTACTAACTAGGCCGTATTTAGTGCCCTTGCTTAGATGACATTCAGTAATATCATCTAACTTTGCTCCACAGGGTAAATAGACCCACCAAAACAGCAAAAATCCGTTAGACATGAATATAACTTCATTTATAAGTATTTAGGGTACAAAATACGGCTATCTTGCAATAAAATCATCGTGTACAGTCCACGTCAAAAGATATCATTACAATTCAGGTGCCAAAACATATGATGGTCGATTATCAATATCGACATATAGACCTTTATGTCAAAGCAATAAAGTCCTGTAAACATACGTTTGCACTTTAATTGCATTAATATCTGTGACGTCGACTGTACATTTCACATAAGGTTTAAGATACGTAAATAGATACTATGTATGAGCTTTTAAAAGGTTTTTAGGCCAAATATTAAAATCTTTTTTAACTTTGCCATCGGCGTACGAACCTCGTCAAACATCATAATATTCAGAAAATAATTTAAACTATCGTGAGACATCATTAAACACTTCAATATAATTAAACGGTTGAAATCGTCTGTCTATATTTTAGTACCTAAAAAGAATTCACTGGAAATATTACTTCAAAATTGCTTTTTAACTGCTCACAAAGTATAAAGCATTGTTAGAGATATACAAAACATTGTGATCATGAAATCAAATTGTAAATAATGTGTTGTCCAATCAAAAATGTCGTTACTCAACGAGCGAGCGTTGTAAATAGTGAAATATAATTAGTACGAGACCGCGGTAACAGTCGATACGAGACAACATTGATAATTTTGAATGCAAGCAATATATAACAAACCGTTTAAATAATTTATATATTTTATTACAGCTCGCTGTTGTTTTAGAGTCCTCACACCGATATGTTGTTATGTATATCTACATTACGTGTTCAAATCACATCATGTGAATATACATAACGTTTTATATTAACGCCGTAATAATAGACACATGATTTTGAATGTAATAAACACATTTTAAATTATATAAATTCAAATATCTTGAAAAAATCTTGGTGGTTTGTAAGAAGATTCAAATTAACATTAACTGTGGATCTCTGTCTTGACTATTGACACCTTTTGTGTTCGAAAATGATGTTCCATTTCCTTATATGCTTATATGCATAATACCCTGATATTAGAAATACATAATTGAATATTTGGCTAAACTAACATTGTCAATCCAAAAAATAACCAAGTCCACTTTTAGTATTTCAAACTTTAATTTATTTAAATAAAATTGCGTTTTAAAGTGTTAACTTATTGGAGCGCATGTTATTTTACTCATATTATGTTACCGATTCGAATTGTTAGATATTTATATATAATTCTGTAGGATCCTCGTGAATGTATGTTGGAGAAAATGCGAAACATTGATAAATTGTTCACTATTTTGATCTCTTAGATCGCTTGTGTGCTACCAAAGTGGTAGAGCAATCGTCTTTGTCAATTCTATCACCGCCTAAAGCTTGAAGATTTCATTATTAGTTAACGAATAGTAGTTTAATATTTTTAATCGAATCTCCTAACATCTCTTCTAGGGCTCTCTTTACTAATTGTAGTTCTCTACAAAATGAATCTAACTGTCCGTATATTATTTTTGTAATGGAAAATTATATTTATTTAACTCCATGTAAATTTAATGTACACGCCTGTAAAGATGTATAAAATAATATTAGCATTAAAATGGCTCTAGTTTTAGTAGATTGGACGGATTCTTCAATTTTCGATTAGTATAAGTCATATGAGTTACGAACAAGAAGCTGAGAAACTACTAGAACTAGAGATAATTATTTCAGACAAATTAATTGGTGATACCATTCTTAGTCGTGCATTTAGAAAGCATTTATACATCGAGTCCATAATAGACGCTTTACCTTAACCGTTTGACATTATTAGTACATTTAAAATTAATCTGTACATAATTGTGATGTTTTAAAAAATATATTCGTACTTTTTAGTAGGGTCGTGAAGCATTCATTGGAAATAGAAAAGTGCTTTTGCCGATTCAATAAATAAATCATCTTATTCAAATTTTATATTTTTAAGTCGTGTCAGTATATTTTTATTTTAAAATTAAATTGCAATATTAAAATTATAGCGACTATCAAACGGTTCATTCCCGACTATTTTAACGCGTTCCTCGAACGCAACCCCTCGGTCACTCAGGAAGGATGTCAAAGTGATGCGATAAATCGAATTGTAAGAAATCTCTTACTACTTTTCATTTTGACATGATTCTAAAGTGACCTATGATTGATTAATGTGTGCTTTTCGCAATATGTTCAGCTCATAGTGGTTCAGTACTGGAAAATGTGATTTAGGGTTATTATATTTCATTTACTTTGGCTAAAAATCAAATGTAGTAAGTCTGTTTCACTCTTTACTGCCACAATTTTGCCAAAAATGTACGGTGTACACTATTTCGTGGTATAAAATAAATTTAAGTTTTAGGTTCGTTCAGTTTCGAAGAAGGAATCTGATTAAAATCTAAACTCATGTAGTTTATCGACAGATATATGGTAACCCTAAAAGCATATTTAAAATATAACAATTGTTGTATGCTTCAATGAATTAGCTATTCAATCAAACTATGAAAATATGTCATAATTAAGAAACCATTATTTTGGTTAAATGAATTTGGAAGTAATTTTAAAATATGTAAATTTGATGTTATACCCTGAAAATTAATCAAAAAACGGCACCTCCCATTTATGTTGTACGCACATTGCCACAACTTGTAAGTATAATCCCTAAAAATCATGTTTAATATAAAAGTCACAAAATATTCACGGCTCATATTATTATATTTGTAGTTAGGTAGTTAATTAATAGTTTGGACATTTGGTGCTAATGAATTAAACAAAAATAATCAGTCCAAATCTAGATGTATGTACGGCTACATTTTACTTACGAGTCGGTTTGTTTGTTGTAACCCCTAAATTAGTTCAAATTGTTTAACATATCTCTCTTTAATCATGACGGTGTTTGAAAATGTCTATCTGTTGCCATTTTACTAAACTAATTATATTATTATGTGTTTATTTTAAAGGGCACTTAGTTATACATGTTTATTGTTTAGCGAATCGTAGCTATTATGGAATCATTATTTGTAGTTAACATTGTTTTATATAGCGTCTGAGCAAACTGTATATTTTTGTATAAAGGTGGAGATATCGGGCGCTTGGCGGTATTTCGAAATACCGTGCCGATGAGAAACTCGGGAAATTGGTGATTCGATACATTAAAATATTGACTGTTCTCAAGCTCTTATCGAAAGCAATAATTTGATTTAGATGTACATATTATATCGCTCGGAGTATAGATTCTGTTATAATCAAATGCTTGAGTTTGAGAAAGTTGATATTCAAATCGAAAAAAATTACACAGAGAGATTTTTTTAACTAGAAACGAATAAATCCACGACAAGGTGATTAAACTGAAAATGAGTAAACATTTATTTGAATATTCTAATGCAACAACTCGCTTTTGACATTATACGATTAATGTTAAAAGCAACCATTAATTACATTACTAAATAAAAATTAATGTAAGTATATTTCTTGCTAAAACTGATTTGTAACCGTTTTTGTTATAGGTATAGTCTCTTTGTCCTGGGATTCATATTTTATACTTGTCTCTAATAATAATTTCTCTCAGTGTATTACTTTCACCAACCCTCGATTCTCAGGCACTAAATCTGAGACACTCATATAGTACTGTATGCGTGTCACATATCACTCTTATTGTGTATGTAAATGGTTATGCGGCTGTGTGTAAATAATTATTTTCATGGTATAATTAATGCGTTCATCTGATAGTTTCCTGGTTCCCATTTTTCGAACGTAGTTAGTGCCTTATTTGATACGTGAATGGCATTTCACAGTTGTCTCCAATTTGCGACCCGGCAAGGCACGTCAGTATAATGTGATATAGTTAAGTTTATTTTTGCTCAAAATTTCTTTCTCTCTGACCTGTGTACTTATCATTCATGAAATTTGTAAGACTGTATTTTATTTTGTTGTGTAACATTGTTAGTTAGTTCCAGGTTATAAATATAGTTATTTTGAGATTGTATTTGTTGTTTTCATTTCCGCTACATGTC
Organism: Thaumatotibia leucotreta; assembly: GCA_025490895.1. NCBI lineage: Eukaryota > Metazoa > Arthropoda > Insecta > Lepidoptera > Tortricidae > Thaumatotibia > Thaumatotibia leucotreta. Next base: position 1,519 of record JALPQI010002902.1, on the reverse strand, counting down.
GTCGAGTTCATTAGGCCCACACTTTTGGCTCGCAGTGTTAATTAGCCCTACCATCTGCCATTACAATACAGATCATCAGTTATGTCATATAGTCTATTATTCATGTATACGTCTACAATTTCAATAAAATAGCCCACAAACTGCTCCGCAGTTTGGCGAATCATTTGTATTGTGATACGCTTTGTTGTTTAATGTTATAAAAAAAAACGTAATAGTTTATCACAAGCTAAACATTTTCAGATAAGCAAAAAAGAGACTACCTACTGAAACACGCTAGGTGCGTGTATTGTTCGGTGATCGTTATCAATAAAAAAACAATACGTTGTTCGTTTTCACTAGTTTTAAATCCATTACGAACATTTGTCGCTGTGTGGTTAAATAGTAAAGCTGCGGCGCCAGTGGATGGGTTATCTTTATCGTGAAGTAAAACTGTCTAACTTTGCCCACGAATGTAAATGGAAGGTTGCGTGGTCAAACACGATAAGTCAAGATAATTCTTCATTTAAATAACAATCTCACGTAACTTTCATATAGTTTGTAGTCGTATTTCAAAAAGCGGTTTGCTGAAACTTAAAGCAAAATTTAACTTCTTCTGCTCTCCTATTGTAGCATTAAGAAAAAATAATTATAAACACAATGTGTTGTTTTGTGGGCAAAGTTATCCAGAATAAAATAAAGAGCTGTAAAAAGTGCATTGAATTTTCACAATGAAACAAGTAAATAGATAAAAATAAATATTTTATTAAACTGGTCGAATTCGTTACGCGCGCGTCGACCAGAGCTCGGGTGACTAGACTGTACACTCAACATCATTATGTATACATAAACAATTTAATTTCTGTTCAAACAGAAAATCAACACTTAGTAATATACGTTACATCGCTACTTAATATAATCCATATCGCTAATACTCGAGTATTAGATATTAAATCCACCGAAAAATATAACACACTGGGAGTATTTATTACAATAGCATCCTAAAATAATTGTTAGTCTTATCCGTTACTTCACTAACCGCTGTCAGTAAAGAGTGGCATGCCGCCGCAAATCTAAAATCAGTCAACTGGGACACTGCTTCGAAGATTCTACACATGCAATGGCATGTGAGAGAGAAGCTGTGCGGGCTATCTGTTTTGGCTATGTGCATTAGTGGTGCCTGTCTTTATAAAATACATTTGATCGATAACATTTTATAACAGTAGGATAAATTTGGCTTTCTTAAATCTTCACATAGCAGATTGGCGATTGGACGGTATTTATTTAAAACTCTGCGTCACCGAGAACGTTGTACATGAGGCGCTTGAATGAGTTCGATTGCTGGATGTGCTCTTCGTGTAATGAGTTTACCTGGAAATAAAGAAATATTGAACTTAACCCTTAAATGCATGGTGTAGGATGCAGCCTACATAACCAAAACATGGTTAGTGTTTGAAATCTAGATATGTATGTATTATGTTTTTGTATGATTTGGCAAGAAAAACTAACGCCTTTTCACATTTATTAACGATTTTTTGGCAAC
>JALPQI010002901.1:0-92737 GCA_025490895.1 Thaumatotibia leucotreta | reverse complement strand
CACACCTATGGAGCTAACAAGCCACCCAAATCCATCGTCTTCACATACTCCCAAGGTAAATAATCCAGGTCTCACCTGGAACTCGTCCCAGGGTATAGAGGCGCACTCGTCTGTCCTCACACTTGTGGAGCTAACAAGCCACCCAAAGCCACCGTCTTCACATGCTCCCAGGGTAAAGGAGCCAGATCCAGGTCTCACCTGGAACTCGTCCCATGGTATAGAGGCGCACCTCGTCTGTCCTCAAGTCGTCGGCCGCGAGACGGAGGGACGAAGAGCCGGGACAGCTCTGGTGGACCAAGTCACCTACACTCTTCGCATACTCCCAGGGTAAAGCTGGACCGAGATTTCAGCTGGAACTCGTTCCAGGGTATAAAGCCGTCTTCAATACTGGTATACCGAGTTGGAGCAGACAGGCCCACAGTAAGTCACCTAGTCTTCACATGCTCCCAGGGTAAAGGAGCCAGATCTTACCTGGAACTCATCCCAAGATATGAAGCTTTCGTTAAATCCTGATAAACCTTGGTGAAGCTATCACACCCAAAGCCATCGACAGTCTCTGCACTTGCTAGATCCTATCCCAGTGTTCTGAAATCTATATTTCCAGGGTAAAGGATCCAAATCTTACCTGGAACTCATCCCAGGGTATAGAGGCGCACTCGTCTGTCCTCAAGTCGTCGGCCGCGAGACGGAGGGACGAAGAACCGGGACAACTCTGGTGGACCAAGTGGATGTCGTGGAGACGCCAGGTGCACGTCGATATCTCACCTGGAACTCTTCCCAGGGTTCATAACCTGTTAACGAGGCGACGAGGTCCCTTGGTCCTTATATAGTCTCTGATGTATTAGCAGGCTCACCCAAAGCCACTGTCTTCACATACTCCCAGGGTAAAGAATCCAGGTCTCACCTGGAACTCGTCCCAGTGTATGGAGGCGCACTCGTCTGTCCTCACACCTGTGGAGCTAACAAGCCACCCAAAGCCACCGTCTTCACATACTCCCAGGGTAAATAATCCAGGTCTCACCTGGAACTCGTCCCAGTGTATGGAGGCGCACTCGTCTGTCCTCACACCTGTGGAGCTAACAAGCCACCCAAAGCCACCGTCTTCACTTACTCCCAGGGTAAATAATCCAGGTCTCACCTGGAACTCGTCCCAGGGTATAGAGGCGCACTCGTCTGTCCTCAAGTCGTCGGCCGCGAGACGGAGGGACGAAGAGCCAGGACAGCTCTGGTGGACCAAGTGGATGTCGTGGAGACGCCAGGTGCACGTCGATATCTCACCTGGAACTCTTCCCAGGGTTCGTATCCTGTTCACGAAGTGACGAGGTCCCTTGGTCCTTATATAGTCCTTGGAGGAGTTAGCAGGCTCACCCAAAGCCACCGTCTTCAGATACTCTCAGGGTAAAGGAGCCAGATCTTACCTGGAACTCTTCTCAGGGTTCATACCCTGTTCACGAGGCGACGAGGTCTCTTGGTCCTTATATAGTCCTTTGAGGTATTAGCAGGCTCACCCTAAGCCACCGTTTTCACATACTCCCAGGGTAAAGGAATCAGAACTCACCTGGAACTCTTCCCAGGGTTCATATCCTGTTCACGAAGCGACGAGGTCCCTTGGTCCTTATATAGTCCTTGGAGAAGTTAGCAGGCTCACCCTAAGCCACCGTTTTCACATACTCCCAGGGTAAAAGAGTCAGAACTCACCTGGAACTCTTCCCAGGGTTCATAACCTGTTAACGAGGCGACGAGGTCCGTTGGTCCTTATATAGTCTCTGATGTCTTAGCAGGCTCACCCAAAGCCACCACATTCACATACTCCCAGGGTAAAGGATCCAGGTCTCACCTGGAACTCGTCCCAAAGTATGGTGGCGCACTCGTCTGTCCTCACACCTTGGTGGAGCTAACAAGCCACCCAAATCCATCGTCTTCAAATTTTCCCAGGGTAAATAATCCAGGTCTCACCTGGAACTCATCCCAAGGTATAGAGGCGCACTCGTCTGTCCTCACACCTTGGTGGAGCTAACAAGACACTCAAAGCCACCGTCTTCACATACTCCCAGGGTAAATAATCCAGGTCTCACCTGGAACTCGTCCCAGGGTATAGAGGCGCACTCGTCTGTCCTCACACCTTGGTGGAGCTAACAAGCCACCCAAAGCCACCGTCTTCACATACTCCCAGGGTAAAGAATCCAGGTCTCACCTGGAACTCATCCCAGGGTATAGAGGCGCACTCGTCTGTCCTCAAGTCGTCGGCCGCGAGACGGAGGGACGAAGAGCCGGGACAGCTCTGGTGGACCAAGTGGATGTCGTGGAGACGCCAGGTGCACGTCGATATCTGGAAGAGGATAAAGATAAAGGTAAAGATAATTTATTTGTAAGAAACATGAGTTGAGTACATAAAGGTGTTGTGCGAATAAAAAGTTCTTCATGTTTTGCCTCTCGGCGTACAAATTTTGTTTTCATGCATTAAACATAAAAATGTTCCATCATAAAGGTAATTTAATTATTCATGCAACCATCTATCAATCTATATGTTAATATTCTTAAAAACTACTATCATTCACAAAGTCACTTATAGTATATTGTAATGTATATACAATGAGCACTATAGTATAATGAGGATGGGCTAGTTTCCGATGTTTCTTGTATCGATGAATAGGCTACTTGAACCATTTTTAAAGTTTGTCGTATATTATTAAAAATTTAACTTTCGTTACCGCGCGAAAACGATACTAGCCATGTTAATGCTTAGATTATCTGTGGTGTGACGTCACTCAAACCGAAAACAAACATTTGACATGTCACTTATGTTATGTCAATGTCACAGCAAAGCTACATGCCTACATGTCCATGGCGAACTTCACTCGTAAAAGATTCGACATGAAGTTAGTTTAAGATCCTATGACGTCACATCATGGCCGACACCGTTTTCAGAGTAAAAATTAAAAAAAAAAAACAATAAAAAATATGTACCCATCGAACATTTTTAATACACCGTAATCGAAGAATATTGATCTTTTCAATAAATACTACAGAAAATAATATTTTTTTGCACTAAATTTGATACGAGTCAAGTAGCCTATTGTGAATGGGCATTTTCACTTTTAGGGACACGCAATTAGCGTGAGAACCCTCTGCGACTGACGTTAAGTTATTAAACACCCGTATATTGCAAAGACACCACTACAATGTTGATAACAAGATTCAATAAGGTCACGTCACGTGACCATATCAGTGGCAGAGGGTTAAAAAACCTCGCTCCCGACCCGTGGTTCAACCGCTATGTCCAACTGGTTGGGTCACCGGGAAATAAAATTATCCGTAGTCCAACCGATTGTACTACGAGGAAGTTAGTTTACCCGTGATCCAATTAGTTGTACCAAGTTACACTAAATTTATCGATAGTCCAATACTAGAACATATATTTACGTATACTAGTTGGACAATTGCCCCTCAGTTGTACTATGGGTCATAATTACATGACAGCAAAAAAAGTAATCTGACAGTTGAACCACGGATAATTTTACTTACCCGAGGCACAACCAGTTGGACATAGCAGTTGAACCAAGGGTCGGGAGCGGTTATAAAACCTTAATTGCAGTAAGGTTTGTAACAATTAATTAGGCTCTTGTTTAACCCATGTGGAAAACATGAAATCAATGAAAAAGAAATCTATTGAGAATTATATTTCGACATTTGTTCAGGGCAGGCCTAGTCTCTTTGCCATTTGCAATCGTGTACATACGATAAACGATAAGTAATAAGAATGACACTAACGGAAAATCACGTGACCATTTCCATACATTATTATCACGTGACTTATCATATACGATTGCAGAATCGCATCTTAGCTAGGTCTGGGTGTTTAGACAAGTTGCCAGGCGCTAACGCTTAATCGTCAATCGTTAACGAAAGGCAGCTGTCTTTGTCGCACTAATACTGCGACCATATATAACATGGACGTCTAACGCCAGCTCAAAAATGCCCCCGAAATCAATTGTTCAATTGTGCCAAGATGGGCACGACATAGCGCTCTTCTTAACACTGCGCATAATTTCGGCGCAACATCTTTGGCAAATGTTAGCCAATCAAAACTTTGATGGACCAATCACAACTATTTTTAAATGGCGGTTTAAGTTTTAATAGGTTGACATTGAAATCCATAGCCGTGATGCATTAAAGAGGGGGTGACATTTGTCAACTAAAATTCAGAACCGTTTATGAAAGACAGTTTAGAATGGCGTGCGGCTTCCATGATTTATTTGTTCGTAGCACTAATATGATGTGACCGAGAGGGAAAACTACGATACGTTACTAAGCGTTAGCGACTGACAACTTGGCTAAGAATGCTGTGTTCGCGCCTTCACTGTGTTACATACCACGTCTCGCCGGCAGGAACTGGTGACGGAGTGGTCGCTGGGTGACGAGGAACGTTCGAGAACTTCGGCCGCTACTTCTACACCTGTTGTTGACATTCTGCCGTGTTCAAACTCTCTGTAACAATACAGTTGAATTAAATAAATACTGGTTTTTAAGGTCTTCTTCAACATCAACATCATCATCAGCCTATGTTAGTCTACTGCTGGACGTAGGCCTCTCCTATTAACTATGCGTATAGACGCATTAGGAGGTAAATGCCCATAATCGCCACGCTGGGCAAGCGGATTGGCGATCGCAGTAATGTGTTCACTATGATGACGCTGCTGCCCATTATCAATCTTGTAGAATGGTCAGTGACACTATGATCCCTTAGTCGGCTCTTACGACACCCACAGGAGAAGTTGGAGTGGTGACAAATGTATTCTTACTGCCGTCACCACACGGCAAAGGTCTTCTTAAGCCTCAATAATAGGGTCCTATTGCTATGGGTTTTTACACCCGGCGATTGTGTGGGACGACTGCTAAAAAACCGGCCAAGAGCATGTCGGGCCATACTCAGTATAGGGTTTCGTAGTTATTCGAAAACGACTGGGCTGCCCGTATACAGGGTGTAATCGATAAGTGTTTACAGGCCATAATTCCGTAAATATAACAGATATCAGAAAACTTTTAAGTGGTATAAGTATGTTACCCAACGAGTAAAATTATACTAATCACTTTTTCTAAATATATGAAGCAATATTAAAAACACTAAGTTAACGTTTTAACTTAGTGTTTTTCATTCACATACATTTAGTATGACGACTTAAATAATGTCGGGTGTCGTAAGAGATAAAACTGTTAGAGATTCGGTATTTGTGCGAATACATTGTAATAAAATAATAATATGTACTACCGTTTATGAAATAATTAATCTAACATTTATTCTCAAATGAAAAGTTTGTTATCTTTGAATGAACGGTTACCTACTAAATGTATGGAAGGGTTTAAAGTAAATATTTGGGATTTTTCTGATTTCATTTCAAAAAGTTATTAGTGTAATTTTACTCGTTGGGTAACGTAGGTTCGATATCAGTTAAAAGTTTTCTGATATATCTCATATTTACGGAATTATGGCCTGTAAACACTTATCGATTACACCCTGTATATAAGCCCGATTCATTATTTTTCATTTGGCACACGGATCAAAAGTTAGAGGGGGGAGGGACACAATTTTGTCGCCATGATTAATACAGACGGACATGGCCCGACAGCCGAGCATCTCTCTCTCTCCATCTGTCTTCCTTTTCAGATCTCTCTCAGATCGGACTTTTGCCTTGCCTCAACTTGCCTTTACCGCATCATCATCACCAAAATCATTTTCTCTCTCGCCATGCCCATGGCAAATCTTCCTTCAACAGCCTCTCAACACCGTCCCCAAAATGACGGTGCAACGACCGTCCCACTCCCACCCTTGTGGGATGCGACCCGGCCACAGCTGCAGTAGCGAAAACGCAGCAGCCACACATACTCCAGGAGGAGTATCGTTTGTATATTCAGTTCAGACGGCCATGGCGAAACTATAAGGGTTCCTTGTTTACTACGGAACCCCCAAAATGGTTGATAACGACGCTTGGCGGTTGGAACCGATCGTGTAGAAGGCCTATAAATTAAGGAAAAAACAAATCTATGGAAAAAACATGTCTATTGATTATAAAGTTTAGGCCAAATCCGCATCTTATTCTGTTGAAAGTAAGGTGGTTTTTGCTTATGTAATTTGAATTGACTAGATATGTTCTTTCCGAGGATCCTTCAAATATGGTATTACACACCGAGGTCGAAGGACGCGCTGGACGCTATTGTACATGAGTCCCTACACACCTGAAGGCCTGGTCGGAGGACGCTATTGTACATGAGTCCCTACACACCTGAAGGCCTGGTCGGAGGACGCTATTGTACATGAGTCCCTACACACCTGAAGGCCTGGTCGGAGGACGCTATTGTACATGAGTCCCTACACACCTGAAGGCCTGGTCGGAGGACGCTATTGTACATGAGTCCCTACACACCTGAAGGCCTGGTCGGAGGACGCTATTGTACATGAGTCCCTACACACCTGAAGGCCTGGTCGGAGGACGCTATTGTACATGAGTCCCTACACACCTGAAGGCCTGGTCGGAGGACGCTATTGTACATGAGTCCCTACACACCTGAAGGCCTGGTCGGAGGACGCTATTGTACATGAGTCGCTACACACCTGAAGGCCTGGTCGGAGGACGCTATTGTACATGAGTCGCTACACACCTGAAGGCCTGGTCGGAGGACGCTATTGTACATGAGTCGCTACACACCTGAAGGCCTGGTCGGAGGACGCTATTGTACATGAGTCGCTACACACCTGAAGGCCTGGTCGGAGGACGCTATTGTACATGAGTCGCTACACACCTGAAGGCCTGGTCGGAGGACGCTATTGTACATGAGTCCCTACACACCTGAAGGCCTGGTCGGAGGACGCTATTGTACATGAGTCCCTACACACCTGAAGGCCTGGTCGGAGGACGGTATTGTACATGAGTCCCTACACACCTGAAGGCCTGGTCGGAGGACGCTATTGTACATGAGTCCCTACACGCCTGAAGGCCTGGTCGGAGGACGCTATTGTACATGAGTCCCTACACACCTGAAGGCCTGGTCGGAGGACGCTATTGTACATGAGTCCCTACACACCTGAAGGCCTGGTCGGAGGACGCTATTGTACATGAGTCGCTACACACCTGAAGGCCTGGTCGGAGGACGCTATTGTACATGAGTCGCTACACACCTGAAGGCCTGGTCGGAGGACGCTATTGTACATGAGTCGCTACACACCTGAAGGCCTGGTCGGAGGACGCTATTGTACATGAGTCGCTACACACCTGAAGGCCTGGTCGGAGGACGCTATTGTACATGAGTCGCTACACACCTGAAGGCCTGGTCGGAGGACGCTATTGTACATGAGTCCCTACACACCTGAAGGCCTGGTCGGAGGACGCTATTGTACAGTCGACAAAAGAGCGCCCTTTACAGGCCCCGCACACTAACAAGTTATCTCAGACGCACGACATACACTGCGAAGAAGTCCTGTGCTAGTGTGCGTGATAGTTCAAATTTAAGAGCTTGTATTTTCTACCTTATCATAATTATCATAAAATTTACTTTACAAAATAATACAGATTTTAGAAATATGTTCGCACTGTAAGACCATAATACATTGATTCAAGATTCAATTTCGCCTAAAGTCAAAAAAATATGTCGCCTTATTTTATAAAAGGTTATTGTCTAGTTTCACGTTAGTTACAACTTTGTGTCATTAGTATTAAGGTTCAAAGTTAATTATATTTAATATCGTAGGCTACCATTCAAATTCTTTGACGCCAATTACCTTTACTTGAATGAGGTGGATATTTTATTAATCTACCCGCAATATATACATATCGTTATAACAATATTGTGGGTAATGGGTATGGCATTAAATTTCATTTCATTGCTAACCGACCTTCGTTGCAAGCATTGTTCATTTTACTTTCTTGTTACCTATTGATTTTGATTGTTTTGTATTAACATGGAGAATACGCGTATTTCGGATTGAAGTGGGCCGAAATTATTATTATATATTATTATTCATAAACAGAACGTTTCGTTAAGTGAAATCGCACGAAGATGAATGATATCAGTAAGTAATACTCTTAGATAGCTACTTATTAAAAGAAACGCATGGTTTTTGTGTGAATAAGTAATTTCAATTAAAAATATAATCATTTACCTATTATTTATCTAGTACGAGTATATTGACACGTTTGACGTTCAGTTAATTACGAAACATGTTAATCTTATACTAAATTTACTTTGCAGAGACCAACAGTGCAACTATGGGCTGTGGGTTCGCCGGTTTGCTGAGACGGGAAATGTGAAATCAGAGCATTTCGGCCCGAATCCTGGAGCGTATACTGACGCGTCTATGCTTCATCAGGACGTTGTCGCGTCACATTCAAACGACCCGTTTCTCAGCACCCGTGTGACAGCAGCCAGGCATGATGTCATCTTGCAGACCGTGCGGAACCACTTAAGCGCGGCTGGATAAAGATGTCGAAGACCCGCGAAAAAAATTGCGCTGACAAGGGACCACATAGATAACAGACTGCGATTTGCAATGAAATATCTAGACTTTGATTGGTGTAATAACGTAGTGATATTTACCTACTGACGAAAAATCGTTTAAGTCGGATAAAGACGGCCGTAAAATTTTGTGGAGAAAAAAGGTGAGCGTTATTGTGAAAAAAACTTTTTACCGTGTACGGCTAGTGGTAGTTTGACTCTAGGGTATTGGGGCTGGATGTCATCGATGGGGCCCGGGGAGCTGGTGCAAGTTGGAAGTCGCAATAATAGTAAAATGTAACTTTATAAAATGCGACCCAGGTCGTGTTATGTTGTGACTAGTATCCAATTTGTTCAATTGATTACTTTATTTTTACTTTGATTTGTTAGATCAAGTGAACGTGGGCTCATTTTGTAACCGAAAATATAGATAGTTTGAATTAAAAAAAAAAATACAAAGATTGTCTTCATAACATTCAAAACAGTTGATTTCACTATAAAATATAAAACTGGTGACATAGCTAATGCATGTTTGTTATTTACATAACGTTCGTATGATTTACAATAAAATTGAAATAATCTAGCACTGCCTTATTATATTATCTCGCCGGATTACACGATCAGAAAATATAAATATTAAAACAATTTATTGAATTAGTCAACCTTTGAGTTTTTAATCGGTTTTTACTTACATTTTTTTACTTAACAGATATTTAAAATGCCTAATCATTCTACCATAATATTTTGCCTAACATACAGGCAAATATAGGTATACACGGTGGAATTTAATCGGTGAACAGGAACCCATTTTTCTAATTCAGTAATCGATGGCGGTCACGTTTATGTAGTACTTAACTGGAACCAAGTTTTTTTTTAGCATAAATTTTTTTTATGTAAAATTAAAATTTATTGTCACCCTACTAATGGTTTAGTCTGAAAAGTTTAATACCTCTTTTCAAACTATCAGCCATAGAAACTTAAAACATAAATGAGCAATAACCACTCACATGCTTTAATTTTTGCGATAGATTCTATTCCTATGTAAAATAAGAGCGATGCATGGCTGATAGTTTGAAAAGAGGTATTAAACTTTTCAGACTAAACCATTAGTAGGGTGACAATAAATTTTAATTAAAGTTTAATTTCAACATAAAAATTTGTTATGCTAAAAAAAAAACTTGGTTCCACTTAAGTACTACATAAACGTGACCGCCATCGAATAGTGAATTAGAAAAATGGGTTCCTGTTCACCGATTAAATTCCACCGTGTATAAAACTGAACATCGTAAATCTAGATCTAATTAATGTTTTTGATTTGTATTATGTGATGTGTATCTGTATCTTTTTTTCAATAGTGTAATTTTAGTTTCATGACGCATTGGTGTTGTGCTGTAATGTCATGCCACTTTTGTTTTAATAAATAAATAAAACATTATTATTATGTAAAATTGTATGAGAAAAAAGATTTTGATATGTTTGAAACGTTCCTGACATAACTTTAAATCATTTGATAGTCAACTAGTTAATGGGCAATCGAATGTGTTTAATGATGTTATTGCTGATGAAGTTAGTTACTAACTGACAAAGCATGCTTATTCATTTGACCTTTGATAAGCTCAAAAATATATATTTTCAAAATTTTTATTTTATTTATTACTTTCCTACTTTTTCTATCATTTGCTGAGAGACGAATGTCGAACATCTCATATCCGGTAATTTCTCTTGGTGGCAAAGTTTTAATGTTTATTTTACTAAATATGCAATTACAGCATTTTAAAATATTAAAAGCTGTAATTTTATTGCTCTAGAATATGTTACGATTAGAAATTTACATATAAATACCAGTTTATGTAATTCTTTTTTTATAGGCTGTAGGTAGATAGATAATAAAAACATGTAACTTATTTATGTGATGGGAATTAAGTATTTTATAATTAAGGCATTCTAATTAATGTTTCATACATGTGTATCAGTTTTTGTTTTAATTACCGAGTAAACAATGTTTCAATTACCTTGCAGGTAACATATAAGCAAATGAATATAATGCTACTAATAATGTGTGAGAGTTTTAAGTGTTAGCATTAATTTATAAACTATATGGAAACGGATTATATCGCGTATACCTATTTATTAATTATTCATTACATCATGACGTTTCAAACACTTTACAAGGTTGATCTACAGATGACTGATGCGATAAAATCCTTTTCCATTGTTTTATTTCCTGTATTTTTTTTTGTCAATGCTTGGCAAATATATAGGTGTGTGCTGATGTTGTAGATGATCAACATCACATTTTACAGTAGGTATACTATAGGAGCGATTGCAAATACAATTTTTAAAACAACAATTTAGGTATAGAAAAATGTTGCTCGATATAATTGTTATTTTGTTATATTATAATATTTCAAAGTATAATACCTAATAAACAAATTGCTAAATCAATTCGTGTTTTTATTCTGTAGATTTAATTTTAAAAAAAACTATGCCAAACGTCCCCAGAATTGAACTAATACATAACATCCTCATAATATCCTGATATTAACCCCTCGCAGACTATCTAAATTAATTGATGAACCTTGATATTTAAAATAAAAAGCTCAATGATGAAACAGGCCTACGAGGCATTAACAAGACCAACATATTTCTTGTTTATTATTACACACGTGCGGCTTATAACAAAAAAAAATATTCTAAGTAGGTATACTTGTCCTACAGTTCCTTATTTAACTTGGGTGTAAATATAAAACAATATTATTATTATTAGTTGTAGTTTATAAAAAAAATCTAAAGTAAGTATCCTGCAAGTAATTTTTTTAAATACGATAAACTTCACCGTAGAAGGCGTCTTTTCTGCAAATGTGGAAAGTATATTTATGTGTATATCATTAAAAAAAATAGTAGGTAACAATCACATCTTAGGATAGAACTATTGAAATATTGGGGAAGCATTGTAGGTATGCCCAGTAAAGTGCCTCGTCTACAAAGACGTCGAGTTGGTAAGTATGCCTAACATCATCTTTTGATAACATTGAAGTTGCTTGTCTGAACACGTTAACATGCTACTTACTTATACGTTAAACCTATCATAATTATCGAAATCTACGCTGTAAAGTGTAATCCATATTTAAACCATGAGCAGCATACAAATCATGCAATTCTACTAATATTCGAAACATGAACAATCTACCCGCTTCCAGCTGTTTAAGAAACGGGTTTCTTGTTTCTTATTAGTCAAATGATTCTACCGACTTGTTATAGTTGTTATTATTCAATTTCTAAAAACATGACAAAAATAATCAAGTGCGCCATAACGTCTAGCATCGGATTTGAACCCAGATCATTGGGTTAACAGCCAGCGTTAGACCAACCGCGCCATCGCAGCGTCTATTTAACGGGCAAAAATTGTGAACTCATCCCTCGCGTAGCTAGACTATTTAGTTTGAAATTATAGATAACACACACATACGCGGCAGCATGAGCGTTCGTTGCATGCGAGTTTCTATGTGTGTATCGCGCATCCGTGGTAAGATGCTTGGACTTGTGAGCTGTAAAGGAGACTTTTTTGTCGACTGTACATGAGTCCCTACACACCTGAAGGCCTGGTCGGAGGACGCTATTGTACATGAGTCCCTACACACCTGAAGGCCTGGTCGGAGGACGCTATTGTACATGAGTCCCTACACACCTGAAGGCCTGGTCGGAGGACGCTATTGTACACGAGTCCCTACACACCTGAAGGCCTGGTCGGAGGACGCTATTGTACATGAGTCCCTACACACCTGAAGGCCTGGTCGGAGGACGCTATTATACATGAGTCCCTACACACCTGAAGGCCTGGTCGGCGTCCAGCGGCGACTCGCACGCGAGCCCCACCACGACGTAGCGTTCGCTGTCGGACGACGCAGTGGACGCTTCGCTGCGAGCGTCGTCGCGCGTCCACGCGCTGTCTATTGACGTCACTAGCGATGTCAGGCCGCGACGCATTGATGAAAACATTTCATTACATGAGTCCCTACACACCTGAAGGCCTGGTCGGAGGACGCTATTGTACATGAGTCCCTACACACCTGAAGGCCTGGTCGGAGGACGCTATTGTACATGAGTCCCTACACACCTGAAGGCCTGGTCGGAGGACGCTATTGTACATGAGTCCCTACACACCTGAAGGCCTGGTCGGAGGACGCTATTGTACATGAGTCCCTACACACCTGAAGGCCTGGTCGGAGGACGCTATTGTACATGAGTCCCTACACACCTGAAAGCCTGGTCGGAGGACGCTATTGTACATGAGTCCCTACACACCTGAAGGCCTGGTCGGAGGACGCTATTGTACATGAGTCCCTACACACCTGAAAGCCTGGTCGGAGGACGCTATTGTACATGAGTCCCTACACACCTGAAGGCCTGGTCGGAGGACGCTATTGTACATGAGTCCCTACACACCTGAAAGCCTGGTCGGAGGACGCTATTGTACATGAGTCCCTACACACCTGAAGGCCTGGTCGGAGGACGCTATTGTACATGAGTCCCTACACACCTGAAGGCCTGGTCGGAGGACGCTATTGTACACGAGTCCCTACACACCTGAAGGCCTGGTCGGAGGACGCTATTGTACATGAGTCCCTACACACCTGAAGGCCTGGTCGGAGGACGCTATTATACATGAGTCCCTACACACCTGAAGGCCTGGTCGGCGTCCAGCGGCGACTCGCACGCGAGCCCCACCACGACGTAGCGTTCGCTGTCGGACGACGCAGTGGACGCTTCGCTGCGAGCGTCGTCGCGCGTCCACGCGCTGTCTATTGACGTCACTAGCGATGTCAGGCCGCGACGCATTGATGAAAACATTTCATTACATGAGTCCCTACACACCTGAAGGCCTGGTCGGAGGACGCTATTGTACATGAGTCCCTACACACCTGAAGGCCTGGTCGGAGGACGCTATTGTACATGAGTCCCTACACACCTGAAGGCCTGGTCGGAGGACGCTATTGTACATGAGTCCCTACACACCTGAAGGCCTGGTCGGAGGACGCTATTGTACATGAGTCCCTACACACCTGAAAGCCTGGTCGGAGGACGCTATTGTACATGAGTCCCTACACACCTGAAGGCCTGGTCGGAGGACGCTATTGTACATGAGTCCCTACACACCTGAAAGCCTGGTCGGAGGACGCTATTGTACATGAGTCCCTACACACCTGAAGGCCTGGTCGGAGGACGCTATTGTACATGAGTCCCTACACACCTGAAAGCCTGGTCGGAGGACGCTATTGTACATGAGTCCCTACACACCTGAAGGCCTGGTCGGAGGACGCTATTGTACATGAGTCCCTACACACCTGAAAGCCTGGTCGGAGGACGCTATTGTACATGAGTCGCTACACACCTGAAGGCCTGGTCGGAGGACGCTATTGTACATGAGTCCCTACACACCTGAAGGCCTGGTCGAAGGACGCTATTGTACATGAGTCCCTACACACCTGAAAGCCTGGTCGGAGGACGCTATTGTACATGAGTCCCTACACACCTGAAGGCCTGGTCGGAGGACGCTATTGTACATGAGTCCCTACACACCTGAAAGCCTGGTCGGAGGACGCTATTGTACATGAGTCGCTACACACCTGAAGGCCTGGTCGGCGTCCAGCGGCGACTCGCACGCGAGTCCCACCACGACGTAGCGCTCGCTGTCGGACGACGCAGTGGACGCTTCGCTGCGAGCGTCGTCGCGCGTCCATGCGCTGTCTATTGACGTCACTAGCGATGTCAGGCCGCGACGCATTGATGAAAACATTTCATTTTTTTTTTTTTTTTTATACCACTTCGGTGGCAAACAAGCATACGGCCCACCTGATGGAAAGCAGTCACCGTAGCCTATGGGCGCCTGCAACCTCAGGGTGTCACATGCGCGTTGCCGACCCAATAAAATAACGTTGGCACAACAAAGTGGCTCCACTCCACCTGATCGTAAGTGCAAAGTAGAGCCCAAATCGCGGCGGCAACGAACAGGAGACAATCAGTAACCTGTTAGTTGCCACCGCCTTGCTGGCCCGCTAGATGCTGGTAAATACACCGGCTGACCCCGAAACACGGCAAACACGAAGGTAAGTCATTTCACGGGCGTTTACACCGAATGTACGGTGGTAGCCAACCAGGCGGGTATTAGTAAAAATACCCTACCACCGGCTGAGAAGCTGGATACTCAGTATTTCCCTTAGTCGACTCCTACGACACCCACGGGAAGAGAGGGGCGGTGATTTTATATATTACATGAGTCCCTACTCACCTGAAGGCCTGGTCGGCGTCCAGCGGCGACTCGCACGCGAGCCCCACCACGACGTAGCGTTCGCTGTCGGACGACGCAGTGGACGCTTCGCTGCGAGCGTCGTCGCGCGTCCACGCACTGTCTATCGACGTCACTAGCGATGTCAGGCCGCGACGCATTGATGAAAACCCTGAGAGACAAACATTTTTTTTTTGGAAGTGACAAGCTCAAATGGCCAAAACGGAAGACCTGCAGTGTTATTCACTAAGGAAACCGCCTTGCTGTCAGCGCTGTGTCAGTGCTGCGGCAGCGTCGAGCCTAAAAATGGTATTCACTAATGTACTTTAAACGACACTAGTGCTCGGCGACGAATGCGGCGTGAGCTGGAACTACATTGCGTCGAAAGTTTGACGTTTAATGTACTTCGTATTCTCTAACGAAAAACAGCGACGGACTCGCTCACAACCTCGCTCACTGCCTCGATTCCTAATGTCAAATCAAACAGCTAGGATTTTAGACAAGGCTGTCTCGACATCGAGCTCGTTGACAAACGCAGCGTCGAATGTGTCAATAAGAGAATAGCATAGCAGCGCTGGCTCTGCTGGCAAAATGCTGAGTTATGGCCATTTCGAGGCAACATTTCATGTTTACTGTTTTGTTTTGTTTCTACTGTGTCTCGAATAAACGTTTTTTCTTTCTTTCTTATTGTGGGATATTCTTACACAAATTGGCCTACGGTCGCCATCAGATATATCGTAGCATTCGGAGTGCTCAAAAATACTATAACAAGCTTCTATCGCTATGATGCCATAGCGAAAGAAGCATGTTATAGTATTTTATGCATCTATTGTTTAAGAGAGTGTCGTGGTGGAATTTGAGGCGAAGCCGAATATTGTTATTAACCGTAAACTTGGCAGAATTAAATAAAATCGTGCGTTCTAGCCTCCTCGCCGCTGTGTAGAGCAAAAAACTCGAAACAAAGAGTCTTAAAAAATATACAAAAAGTGGGTCAAAAAGTATGTATCTTTTAAAATACACTGGCAAGTTAAGGGTTTAAGACGCAACGAGCATTTTTTGTCTCAGTTGAACAATGTTGAATACAATACTTTTTCTACAACCAATCGACCACACACTTATTTTGAAATAAAATTGTAAATTTGAGAAATATTCTTAGTCAAACACAATTTTATTAATCATCAAGGTCGGGCGAGAGACGTCAAAATTAAAAAAGAAAGCTCTCTATGGTTTACTATTCATAAGAAATGACATTTAAAATTAGGTTGGCAGCCATGTATTTCATTACCCACGTCTTGTATACACGAGGTGTCTCAAAATCCAAAAACGCACTGCGTGTATGCCCGAATGCGTTTACAGGGAACAGACAATAATACTTATCTTGACATCTGTAAGTAAGGCTTAAAGGTGTGTTCACGACCCTGTAAATGACAAATAAAAGTACGGGAGGGCATTTCTCAGAGTGTAAACGGACATCTCATTCATCTGGTCACGTTTTTTTGGAACTTTCTGAATGATTTGAGGTTGGCTTTGGTTGTCTTATAGAGAAATGGGTGCTGTATCTGACGACCGAAAATGATACCAAAAGATGCAGCCACTTCCAAAAAAACGTGACCAGATGAATGAGATGTCCGTTTACGCTCTGAGAAATACCCTTAACCCTTAATAGGGCAATGGTAATATATTTACCACCTCATTTTGAAACTTATTCTGTCATTTAATTAGTGTCAAAGCCAATGAAATTTAGGTGTAACTGATGCCTTATTAAGGGTTAAAGGTGTATTCACGACCCTGTAAATGACAAATAAAAGCACTGCAGTAGAAAAAGATATTTTTGAACGCTCCATATGTGATGGGTACCTCCGAAACTGAGTCCAGGACTGGGCGGCGGCACTTCTTCGGCGGGCAGCGGTTGCGCGGAGCATATCTCTACAGGTGGCGAGTGGACAGCTTCCGGGATTAGGGTAGGTGGCGCCATTGTCGCTTCCGACCCTAGAGTCAAGTGCAAAAATAAGTATCGAAAGAATCCGCTCATAAAAATGTTACGTTCTTATTACACAGAATTAGAGTGCACTGGGACATGTTTGTCTTTGACTGTACAACAATATACAAACTTTGTAACGACAATCACAGAGTTTTTATTGTAATTTACATACTTTTCATACATTTTCGGAGTGAATCTCGAATTTGTGTCAATCTGCCAATATTCTACCCGATTATTATTTGCTAACGTTTTCATTTCCTGCTATCCTAAGGTTGTCTGGAAGAGATTGCTTGTAAGCGATAAGACCGCCTGTTATTGTCTATCGATACATGTTTTTTCCCTGTATTTGTATTTTAATTAAGTATTTGGTGCACGATAATAGTACATTACGGCACAAGTGCGAAAAACATGAAAATCGAAACGAGTGGCGATATTTTAAAACATGACCAAGAGGGAGTGTTTTAAATCGACACGAGTTACGAATTTCGTTTTTGCACGTGTCTCTTACGATGTTTTTTAGTACAGATGGCCCTCCGAAGTTTTGAATCTGACGTAAAATGACCCACTTCTCGCACTAGAGCCTAAAAAGTACACCATCTGTAGATCTGTACTAAAAATAATATATTTTTACTTACTTACTTATTCTAATTTTCAGCTGATAAAAGTGCAACACGGGGCGGCGAAATGTAGATGTATCTAAACAACTCACCCTTCATATCTTGTAGACTGGAAGAGTCCAACGGGACGCTATCCAGGTCTCTGGAAGATTCCTGTCCAGGACAGTTGGAAGGTAGGACCAGAGTTAGTCCCACCGCTGGGACCGCCACACCTACTACTATTTCTCTACATGTACTACAAACCGCTGCCCCAATATTACAGTCTTAAATTTTTTACCAACTTCATAAAAAGAAGAAGATTTCAAGTCGACAACCATTTTTTTATGTATGTTCCTCGATTACTGAAAGAAACGTAGACCGATTTGGAAAAATATTTAAAATATTTCATTCCAGATGGTCCCATTGTCATCTTAGTGTCAATGTGCCATCAATTAAATTCTCAGCTGATAAAAGGGAAATATAGAACCTAGAATGTTACAACATTGGGGCAACGAAATGTAGATTTATCTAAACAACTCACCCTTCATATCTTGTAAACTTGGAGAGTCCAACGGCACACTATCCAGATCTCTGGAGGACTCCTGTCCAGGACAGTTGGATGGTAGAACCAGAGTTAGTCCCACCGCTGGGACCACCACACCTACTACTATTTCTCTACATCTACTACAAACCGCTGCCCCAATATTACTTAAATTTTTTACCAACTTCATAAAAAGAAGAAGGTTTCAAGTCGACAACCATTTTTTTATGTATGTTCCTCGATTACTGAAAGAAACGTAGACCGATTTGGAAAAATATTTTTGTTTTAAAGTGTATACATTCCAGATGGTCCCATTGTCATCTTAGTGTCAATGTGCCATCAATTAAATTTTCAGCTGATAAAAGGGAAATATAGAACCTAGAATGTTACAACATTGGGGCAACGAAATGTAGATTTATCTAAACAACTCACCCTTCATATCTTGTAAACTTGGAGAGTCCAACGGCACACTATCCAGATCTCTGGAGGACTCCTGTCCAGGACAGTTGGATGGTAGAACCAGAGTTAGTCCCACCGCTGGGACCACCACACCTACTACTATTTCTCTACATCTACTACAAACCGCTGCCCCAATATTACTTAAATTTTTTACCAACTTCATAAAAAGAAGAAGGTTTCAAGTCGACAACCATTTTTTTATGTATGTTCCTCGATTACTGAAAGAAACGTAGACCGATTTGGAAAAATATTTTTGTTTTAAAGTGTATACATTCCAGATGGTCCCATTGTCATCTTAGTGTCAATGTGCCATCAATTAAATTCTCAGTTGATAAAAGGGAAATATAGAACCTAGAATGTTACAACATTGGGGCAACGAAATGTAGATTTATTTAAATAACTCACCCTTCATATCTTGTAGACTGGAAGAGTCCAACGGGACACTATCCAGGTCTCTGGAGGATTCCTGTCCAGGACAGTTGGAAGGTAGGACCAGAGTTAGTCCCACCGCTGGGACCGCCACACCTACTACTATTTCTCTACATCTACTATAAACCGCTGCCCCAATATTACAGTCTTAAATTTTTTACCAACTTCATAAAAAGAAGGTTTCAAGTCGACAACCATTTTTTTATGTATGTTCCTCGATTACTGAAAGAAACGTAGACCGATTTGGAAAAATATTTTGTTTTAAAGGGTATACATTCCAGATGGTCCCATTGTCATCTTAGTGTCAATGTGCCATCAATTAAATTCTCAGCTGATAAAAGGGAAATATAGAACCTAGAATGTTACAACATTGGGGCAACGAAATGTAGGTTTATTTAAATAACTCACCCTTCATATCTTGTAAACTCGAAGAGTCCAACGGCACACTATCCAGGTCTCTGGAAGATTCCTGTCCAGGACAGTTGGATGGTAGGACTAGAGTTAGTTCCACCGCTGGGACCACCACACCTACTACTATTGATCTGTCAACAAGGAAAAATTGACAATGCTAATTGGTTTCGCAAAGGATTTCCGTGTAGGATATTCGAATCGGTTAAGTAGTTTTCGCCTCATTTTTACGCGTACTAGGACAAGAACACAAAGAATTTCATTTGATTCAAGTCAGAGGTGATTCTGAAAGACTGAGTAATTTACTCTTTCCAGCTTTTAGAACGTAATTTCTGGGTTGAAAACTATCTTATATGACCTAAACTATATTCAAACTAAATTCTATCGAAATCGGTAGTGGTTCAGTTGGAGTCCGGCTAGTCCAGTGGAGTAAATATATGCGGAAGATACACAGACATTCATACTAACATGCCTAACATTGCTTAGATATCTTAGTTCCATGATTTCTCACACCTTCTACCCCTCTTTTTACCACCTTAAAGCGTCATTTCCAAAATAGAAACTATCCTATATCCTTCTCCAGGCTTCAAACTATACTCCCACCAAATTCCATCCACATCGGTTGAGCGGTTGTTGCGTGATGATGCAACAAACAAACAAACAGACATGCTAACATGCCTAACATTTAGATATCAAAGTTAACAACTAACTTCTACCCCCCTTTTTACCACCTTAGAGCGTAATTTCCAAAATAGAAACTATCCTATATCCTTCTCCAGGCTTCAAACTATACTCCCACCAAATTCCATCCACATCGGTTGAGCGGTTGTTGCGTGATGATGCAACAAACAAACAGACAAACACCCTTTTTACCACCTTAAAGCGTAATTTCCAAAATAGAAGCTATCCTATATCCTTCTCCAGGCTTCAAACTATACTCCCACCAAATTCCATCCACATCGGTTGAGCGGTTGTTGCGTGATGATGCAACAAACAAACAAACAGACAAACACTGACCCGGCGCTAGCGTCCTGCCTCGCCGCGTCGTGCGCGAGCCAGGCCGTCATCTCGGAGACCCGCTCCAGCTGCCGCAGCAGGAACAGCATCTGGTAGTGGTTCAGTTGGAGTCCGGCTAGTCCAGTGGTGTAAATAGATGCGGAAGACACACAGACCATCCTAACATGCCTAACATTTAGATATCTAAGTTAACAACCAACTTCTACCCCCCTTTTTACCACCTTAAAGCGTAATTTCCAAAATAGAAACTATCCTATATCCTTCTCCAGGCTTTGAACTATACTCCCACCAAATTCCATCCACATCGGTTGAGCGGTTGTTGCGTGATGATGCAACAAACAAACAAACAGACAAACACTGACCCGGCGCTAGCGTCCTGCCTCGCCGCGTCGTGCGCGAGCCAGGCCGTCATCTCGGAGACCCGCTCCAGCTGCCGCAGCAGGAACAGCATCTGGTAGTGGTTCAGTTGGAGTCCGGCTAGTCCAGTGGTGTAAATAGATGCGGAAGACACACAGACCATCCTAACATGCCTAACATTTAGATATCTAAGTTAACAACCAACTTCTACCCCCCTTTTTACCAGCTTAAAGCGTAATTTCCAAAGTAGAAACTATCCTATATCCTTCTCCGGGTTTCAAACTATACTCCCACCAAATTCCATCCACATCGGTTGAGCGGTTGTTGCGTGATGATGCAACAAACAAACAAACAAACACCAACTTCTACTCCCCTTTTTACCACCTTAGAGCGTAATTTCCAAAATAGAAACTATCCTATATCCTTCTCCAGGCTTTGAACTATACTCCCACCAAATTCCATCCACATCGGTTGAGCGGTTGTTGCGTGATGATGCAACAAACAAACAACTTTTTACCACCTTAAAGCGTAATTTCCAAAATAGAAACTATCCTATATCCTTCTCCAGGCTTCAAACTATACTCCCACCAAATTCCATCCACATCGGTTGAGCGGTTGTTGCGTGATGATGCAACAAACAAACAAACAGACAAACACTGACCCGGCGCTAGCGTCCTGCCTCGCCGCGTCGTGCGCGAGCCAGGCCGTCATCTCGGAGACCCGCTCCAGCTGCCGCAGCAGGAACAGCATCTGGTAGTGGTTCAGTTGGAGTCCGGCTAGTCCAGTGGTGTAAATAGATGCGGAAGACACACAGACCATCCTAACATGCCTAACATTTAGATATCTAAGTTAACAACCAACTTCTACCCCCCTTTTTACCGACTTAAAGCGTAATTTCCAAAATAGAAACTATCCTATATCCTTCTCCAGGCTTTGAACTATACTCCCACCAAATTCCATCCACATCGGTTGAGCGGTTGTTGCGTGATGATGCAACAAACAAACAAACAGACAAACACTGACCCGGCGCTAGCGTCCTGCCTCGCCGCGTCGTGCGCGAGCCAGGCCGTCATCTCGGAGACCCGCTCCAGCTGCCGCAGCAGGAACAGCATCTGGTAGTGGTTCAGTTGGAGTCCGGCTAGTCCAGTGGTGTAAATAGATGCGGAAGACACACAGACCATCCTAACATGCCTAACATTTAGATATCTAAGTTAACAACCAACTTCTACCCCCCTTTTTACCACCTTAAAGCTTAATTTCCAAAATAGAAACTATCCTATATCCTTCTCCAGGCTTTGAACTATACTCCCACCAAATTCCATCCACATCGGTTGAGCGGTTGTTGCGTGATGATGCAACAAACAAACAAACAGACAAACATTCACTCGGCGCTAGCGTCCTGACAACAGTATAATAATACATCTTATTAAAATAACATACATTAAAGAATGTATTACATAAAAAAAAAGATTATTATAGACATTTTTATAAAAGAGAGAAATAAATAAAGGATCATAATATTAAACAAAAATAATAATTATTGTACAAGTTCACAATATTATTAAGTACCTATATCTATACTACGTCATCTCGGAGACCCACTCCAATGTTGATTTCTCATACCTTCTACCCCTCTTTTTACCACCTTAAAGCGTAATTTCCAAAATAGAAACTATCCTATATCCTTCTCCAGGCTTCAAACTATACTCCCACCAAATTCCATCCACATCGGTTGAGCGGTTGTTGCGTGATGATGCAACAAACAAACAAACAGACAAACACTGACCCGGCGCTAGCGTCCTGCCTCGCCGCGTCGTGCGCGAGCCAGGCCGTCATCTCGGAGACCCGCTCCAGCTGCCGCAGCAGGAACAGCATCTGGTAGTGGTTCAGTTGGAGTCCGGCTAGTCCAGTGGTGTAAATAGATGCGGAAGACACACAGACCATCCTAACATGCCTAACATTTAGATATCTAAGTTAACAACCAACTTCTACCCCCTTTTTTACCACCTTAAAGCGTAATTCCCAAAATAGAAACTATCCTATATCCTTCTCCAGGCTTCAAACTATACTCCCACCAAATTCCATCCACATCGGTTGAGCGGTTGTTGCGTGATGATGCAACAAACAAACAAACAGACAAACACTGACCCGGCGCTAGCGTCCTGCCTCGCCGCGTCGTGCGCGAGCCAGGCCGTCATCTCGGAGACCCGCTCCAGCTGCCGCAGCAGGAACAGCATCTGGTAGTGGTTCAGTTGGAGTCCGGCTAGTCCAGTGGTGTAAATAGATGCGGAAGACACACAGACCATCCTAACATGCCTAACATTTAGATATCTAAGTTAACAACCAACTTCTACCCCCCTTTTTACCACTTTAAAGCGCAATTTCCAAAGTAAAAACTATCCTATATCCTTCTCCAGGCTTCAAACTATACTCCCACCAAATTCCATCCACATCGGTTGAGCGGTTGTTGCGTGATGATGCAACAAACAAACAAACAGACAAACACTGACCCGGCGCTAGCGTCCTGCCTCGCCGCGTCGTGCGCGAGCCAGGCCGTCATCTCGGAGACCCGCTCCAGCTGCCGCAGCAGGAACAGCATCTGGTAGTGGTTCAGTTGGAGTCCGGCTAGTCCAGTGGTGTAAATAGATGCGGAAGACACACAGACCATCCTAACATGCCTAACATTTAGATATCTAAGTTAACAACCAACTTCTACCCCCCTTTTTTACCACCTTAATGAATAATTTTCTAAATAGAAACTGTCCTATATCCTTCTGGCTGAGATACGCGTCATACTCGTGAACGGGTGCTGTTTGCGGAGACCGGTCTAATCAAGCTCACTCATGGCTTAAATTCAAACAATTTTCCTGCTGCTCTTGATATGAGAAATTGAATTCGCTACATGTTTGTTTATTTATGATTATTTAATATTATGACGCATGGAGACTTTATACATCTCTGAAACATTTAGTGAAATGTATCCGTTTGTTTTCTTTTTACTCTGACAACTAGAGACCTTTACATCTCTAGCAGTATAATAATGCTAATTTTAACGTTTAACTAAAAACAATTGTATGCCCTTTTACATATATCTTTACATCTATACATTTCTCAAAATTCATTACATTTAATAATTATTCTGACTATTAGAGACTTCATCTCTAGTTAATGTACTATATATGTATTTATATTAAATCAAATTTATGTTTCATTTTTAATTAAAGCATGTTAGCCGTAAGATGTTATAAAACTATTATTTGAAAAAAGAAAGTCCCGCTGAGTTTCTTGCCGGATTCTCCTCAGGCAGTGGTGTAGGGTTAGAACCGGAGGTAGTTTTTTTTTCTCTCATTCGCTATTTAGTTTAACGATTCAAAAGCGCTCTTTGCTGGGCCTAATTGAATAAAGAATATTCTGACTTTGACTTTGACTTCTCCAGGCTTCAAACTATACTCCCACCAAATTCCATCCACATCGGTTGAGCGGTTGTTGCGTGATGATGCAACAAACAAACAGACAAACACTGACCCGGCGCTAGCGTCCTGCCTCGCCGCGTCGTGCGCGAGCCAGGCCGTCATCTCGGAGACCCGCTCCAGCTGCCGCAGCAGGAACAGCATCTGGTAGTGGTTCAGTTGGAGTCCGGCTAGTCCAGTGGTGTAAATAGATGCGGAAGACACACAGACATTCATCCTAACATGCCTAACATTTAGATATCTAAGTTAACAACCAACTTCTACCCCCCTTTTTACCACCTTAAAGCGTGATTTCCAAAATAGAAACTATCCTATATCCTTCTCCAGGCTTCAAACTATACTCCCACCAAATTCCATCCACATCGGTTGAGCGGTTGTTGCGTGATGATGCAACAAACAAACAAACAGACAAACACTGACCCGGCGCTAGCGTCCTGCCTCGCCGCGTCGTGCGCGAGCCAGGCCGTCATCTCGGAGACCCGCTCCAGCTGCCGCAGCAGGAACAGCATCTGGTAGTGGTTCAGTTGGAGTCCGGCTAGTCCAGTGGTGTAAATAGATGCGGAAGACACACAGACATTCATCCTAACATGCCTAACATTTAGATATCTAAGTTAACAACCAACTTCTACCCCCTATTTTACCACCTTAAAGCGTAATTTTCTAAATATAAACTATCCTATATCCTTCTCCAGGCTTCAAACTATACTCCCACCAAATTCCATCCACATCGGTTGAGCGGTTGTCGCCTGATGATGCAACAAACAAACAAACAGACATGCTAACATGCCTAAAATTTAGATATCTAAGTTAACAACCAACTTCTACCCCCCTTTTTACCACCTTAAAGCGTAATTTCCAAAATAGACACTATCCTATATCCTTCTCCAGGCTTCAAACTATACTCCCACCAAATTCCATCCACATCGGTTGAGCGGTTGTCGCGTGATGATGCAACAAACAAACAAACATGCTAACATGCCTAACATTTAGATATCTAAGTTAACAACCAACTTCTACCCCCCTTTTTACCACCTTAAAGCGTAATTTCCAAAATAGAGACTATCCTATATCCTTCTCCAGGCTTTGAACTATACTCCCACCAAATTCCATCCACATCGGTTGAGCGGTTGTTGCGTGATGATGCAACAAACAAACAAACAGACATGCTAACATGCCTAACATTTAGATATCTAAGTTAACAACCAACTTCTACCCCCCTTTTTACCACTTTAAAGCGTAATTTCCAAAATAGAAACTATCCTATATCCTTCTCCAGGCTTTGAACTATACTCCCACCAAATTCCATCCACATCGGTTGAGCGGTTGTTGCGTGATGATGCAACAAACAAACAAACAGACAAACACTGACCCGGCGCTAGCGTCCTGCCTCGCCGCGTCGTGCGCGAGCCAGGCCGTCATCTCGGAGACCCGCTCCAGCTGCCGCAGCAGGAACAGCATCTGGTAGTGGTTCAGTTGGAGTCCGGCTAGTCCAGTGGTGTAAATAGATGCGGAAGACACACAGACCATCCTAACATGCCTAACATTTAGATATCTAAGTTAACAACCAACTTCTACCCCCCTTTTTACACACTTAAAGCGTAATTTCCAAAATAGACACTATCCTATATCCTTCTCCAGGCTTCAAACTATACTCCCACCAAATTCCATCCACATCGGTTGAGCGGTTGTTGCGTGATGATGCAACAAACAAACAAACAGACAACCACTGCCCCGGCGCTAGCGGCCTGCCTCGCCGCGTCGTGCGCGAGCCAGGCCGTCATCTCGGAGACCCGCTCCAGCTGCCGCAGCAGGAACAGCATCTGGTAGTGGTTCAGTTGGAGTCCGGCTAGTCCAGTGGTGTAAATAGATGCGGAAGACACACAGACCATCCTAACATGCCTAACATTTAGATATCTAAGTTAACAACCAACTTCTACCCCCCTTTTTACCACCTTAAAGCGTAATTTCCAAAATAGAAACTATCCTATATCCTTCTCCAGGCTTTGAACTATACTCCCACCAAATTCCATCCACATCGGTTGAGCGGTTGTTGCGTGATGATGCAACAAACAAACAAACAGACAAACACTGACCCGGCGCTAGCGTCCTGCCTCGCCGCGTCGTGCGCGAGCCAGGCCGTCATCTCGGAGACCCGCTCCAGCTGCCGCAGCAGGAACAGCATCTGGTAGTGGTTCAGTTGGAGTCCGGCTAGTCCAGTGGTGTAAATAGATGCGGAAGACACACAGACCATCCTAACATGCCTAACATTTAGATATCTAAGTTAACAACCAACTTCTACCCCCTTTTTTACCACCTTAAAGCTTAATTTCCAAAATAGAAACTATCCTATATCCTTCTCCAGGCTTCAAACTATACTCCCACCAAATTCCATCCACATCGGTTGAGCGGTTGTTGCGTGATGATGCAACAAACAAACAAACAGACAAACACTGACCCGGCGCTAGCGTCCTGCCTCGCCGCGTCGTGCGCGAGCCAGGCCGTCATCTCGGAGACCCGCTCCAGCTGCCGCAGCAGGAACAGCATCTGGTAGTGGTTCAGTTGGAGTCCGGCTAGTCCAGTGGTGTAAATAGATGCGGAAGACACACAGACCATCCTAACATGCCTAACATTTAGATATCTAAGTTAACAACCAACTTCTACCCCCCTTTTTACCACCTTAGAGCTTAATTTCCAAAATAGAAACTATCCTATATCCTTCTCCAGGCTTCAAACTATACTCCCACCAAATTCCATCCACATCGGTTGAGCGGTTGTTGCGTGATGATGCAACAAACAAACAAACAGACATACTAACATGCCTAACATTTAGATATCTAAGTTAACAACCAACTTCTACCCCCCTTTTTACCACCTTAAAGCGTGATTTCCAAAATAGAAACTATCCTATATCCTTCTCCAGGCTTCAAACTATACTCCCACCAAATTCCATCCACATCGGTTGAGCGGTTGTTGCGTGATGATGCAACAAACAAACAAACAGACAAACACTGACCCGGCGCTAGCGTCCTGCCTCGCCGCGTCGTGCGCGAGCCAGGCCGTCATCTCGGAGACCCGCTCCAGCTGCCGCAGCAGGAACAGCATCTGGTAGTGGTTCAGTTGGAGTCCCGCTAGTCCAGTAGTCCGGGCTACAGCCCAGATTTGGGAGAAATCTTCGTTGAAGCACAACTGCGGAGAAAATACAAGGTTATTTTTTCACCAGTACAAATTAGGGCTCTCGGTCGTGTCCGGGTTTCGTGTACCCGTTTCCGTGTACCCGTTTCTTTGCTACCGGGAAACGGGTTTCTTACCCGTTGGGAACGTTTAATTAGGAACCGTGTAATTAAGACACGGATACCCGAGTACCTGTGTCTGGTCCGCCCTCAATGTGTAGTGGCAGTGGCAATCTAAAATATAGGTACGATTTTCTATTTGAACAAAGTATTGAACCGCATTTAACCTGCAACAAAGAAAATCTCTAGCTGCGTAATTCGTAAAAAACTGCGAATTTTTCGGTAGGTATTGTTTTGTTTCAGACTTTTTACTTATAAAAACATAGGTTTTTCGAATATTCAATTACAATGGATCCGCAAGACTCAAGCTTGGAAAAGTTTCTAAGTGGATCCGCGGACCCGCGCTTGGAAACGTTTCTAAGTTGGAAACGTTTCTTGGCGTTTCGTGTCGTTCGGGTTCTTAGTACCGCCGGTGCTAAGGATACGTGTACACGTGTCTACGGGTAACACGGATACCGGGAGCCCTAGTACAAATACTCTAGAGGGTGTATAAGTAAGTCAAAATGAACAACTTTTACTATGGGGCCGAACTTGAAATCGCGAAAAAAAATCAGCTGTTTCATACATTTCAGACGACCATGAGTCGACAATTTCTATGGAACAGCTGATTTTTTTTTCGCGAGTTCAGGTTCGGCCCCATAGTAAAAGTTGTTCTTTGTGACTTCCTTATACACCCCCTAGAGTATTTGTACTGATGAAAAAATAACCCAGTATGATTATGGAGCATTCCATGAAAACGTGTCGTAAGCGACACTGTCTTTTCAATACTTTTGAAAAATTAAATTAAGCCGAGTTACAGTATAATAATAACATATCAAGGCTTTAAGATTGACAGTGTTTCTTACCAGCTAGCATATTTTATTAGGGTAGCTACCATAGCGACACGTAAGCGACAAAAAGTAGATGTTTTCATGGAATGCTGCTTATACAGAGTGAAACATGAGTCGTGAACAGTAACACATTTTTCTAACTCTATAAACAACTAACAATTCAATGCCCCACAAGTTATTTGGAAAATTGAAGAGGTAGGTAATCTAAATTATCCCATTAATTTGTCTTAAAAATTCTTTTGGATATCTTAAAACCAAAAAATAGAAAACATGAACCCAAAAAAAATGCAAAACAAAAATAGTCAATTTTTAAGTAACTTGTGGGGCATTTAATTGTTAGTTATTTATAGAATTAGAAAAACGTATCACCGTTCACCTGTATTAGTATAGTCTGGAACACCATCTTGTGAGTAAAACAGTGTGAATCTCAAATTTATCTAAAATCGGGCAACCGGTTTGTTTTCGCCATTTTGCACAGCCTAATCATAATCGATTGTCTTATTTTGTAAACAGTATCTGTATTTTTAAAGTTACCCCCCACCCATACTATTTTTTTTGTAACACAGGTTATTGTTTTGTATGATTTCTACTCAAAATCCTGAGCTCTTTCGATACTATACTCCAAACTGGAGTTCGAGGCCAAAAAAACTGCGACAATGTTGCCACAACAAGGAAAAACTTATTTTCTAAAAACGGACCCTAAGAAAATTTATTTATTGGTAAATTTAATTCTTTAATTAATAGAAATAATATTATTTACTGATTTTCACGTAAATATAAGATATTTTAATAAAAACTTAAGTATCCGCAATTATTAGTAACAAAGTTGGTATTGTGCTTGTATCACCTCAGGTGTTAATAACTTACTCTAACTTTAATGTACCTTTGGCAGTGCTATAGCACTGTAGTTCTCCATTTAAATGGTGATTTTTGCCTTGTTAAGGTTAAAATAGGCTTTGAAACGTACGTTTACAATAAGAGAAAAGAAAAGTTTGTAGGTTTAAGAAAATCTTAGTTGTGACAGCTATATTTAACAAAAAGGTCTGCCATTAATTAAATGACGAAAAGGTTGGCGAACCCTGAAAACTTTATTTGACAATGACATATTATAAGAGACTTTGACAGAATTGACAGTAACTCATCTGTTATAGTTTTTTTGGCCTTGAACTCCAGTTGGGAGTTTAATAGGAGAAAATTTTTGTCTCAATATGTACATACATTTATTGAATTTTATCTGTTTGTTTGTCTGTCATACCCAGGCAGTGAGCGGGCAGGCGTCCAACAAAGGGGCCGGCTTGTAGTTGGTGGCCCTCGCGCCGCACAGGTCGGCCCACAACGGTTCTACTCGGACACACCATATACTCCTGTTCTCGCGCCATAGGAGTTCGGGCGATACTGCGGTTCCGCGGTCTATGTCGTCCAAATCTTAAATTGGGCAACCGGTTTGTTTTCGCCATTTTGTACAGCCTAATCATAATCGATTGTCTTATTTTGTAAACAGTATCTGTATTTTTAAAGTTACCCCACCCATACTATTTTTTTTTGTGATTTTTGTGTGATTTCTACTCAGAATCCTGAGCTCTTTCGATTCTGGGTCAAAATTCTTTTCGTTGTCTTGAAATAAGACAACGAAAAGAATTTTGACCACCTCTATTTCTACCACTCTGTCACGATATTAGTTGCTGTTTCGACTCAGTACATTTAAAATCCGGCGCACTGGTATTTCTTTTTCACGCTAGATTTTAATCCATACATCAAAAATTAAAAACAAAACATCATCTCACACAAAAATCACCACTGTATCACGTTTGTTAGGGACACAAAATAAGACAACGAAAAGAATTTTGATCCTCCTAATAGGAACATTTTTTTGTGTACAGTCAAGTGCAAAAATAAGTATCGAAAGAATCCGTTCATAAATATGTTACGATGTTCTTATTACACAGAATTAGAGTGCACTGGGACATATTTTTGAACGTTTTTGTATACCCCTTATTTTGTCTTCGACTACATACATTTTTTGAATTGTATCTGTCTGTTTGTCTGACATACCCAGGCAGTGAGCGGGCAGGCGTCCAACAAAGGGGCCGGCTTGTAGTTGGTGGCCCTCGCGCCGCACAGGTCGGCCCACAACGGTTCTACTCGGACACACCATATACTCCTGTTCTCGCGCCATAGGAGTTCGGGCGATACTGCAGTTCCACGGTCTATGTCCAAATCTTAAATTGGGCAACCGGTTTGTTTTCGCCATTTTGTACAGCCTAATCATAATCGATTGTCTTATTTTGTAAACAGTATCTGTATTTTTAAAGTTACCCCACCCATACTATTTTTTTTTGTGATTTTTGTGTGATTTCTACTCAGAATCCTGAGCTCTTTCGATTCTGGGTCAAAATTCTTTTCGTTGTCTTGAAATAAGATAACGAAAAGAATTTTGACCACCTCTATTTCTACCACTCTGTCACGATATTCGTTGCTGTTTCGTTCGACTCAGTATATAAGAAAAATCCGGCGCACTGGTATTTCTTTTTCACGCCAGATTTTAATCCATACATCAGAAATTAAAAACCAAACATCATCTCATACAAAAATCACCACTGTATCACGTTTGTTAGGGACACAAAATAAGACAACGAAAAGAATTCTGATCCTCCTAACAGGATTTTTTTTTTGTGTACAGTCAAGTGCAAAAATAAGTATCGAAAGAATCCGTTCATAAATATGTTACGACGTTCTTATTACACAGAATTAGAGTGCACTGGGACATATTTTTGAACGTTTTTGTATACCCCTTATTTTGTCTTCGACTGTACATACATTTTTTGAATTGTATCTGTCTGTTTGTCTGACATACCCAGGCAGTGAGCGGGCAGGCGTCCAACAAAGGGGCCGGCTTGTAGTTGGTGGCCCTCGCGCCGCACAGGTCGGCCCACAACGGTTCTACTCGGACACACCATATACTCCTGTTCTCGCGCCATAGGAGTTCGGGTGATACTGCAGTTCCACGGTCTATGTCCAAATCTTAAATTGGGCAACCGGTTTGTTTTCGCCATTTTGTACAGCCTAATCATAATCGATTGTCTTATTTTGTAAACAGTATCTGTATTTTTAAAGTTACCCCACCCATACTATTTTTTTTTGTGATTTTTGTGTGATTTCTACTCAGAATCCTGAGCTCTTTCGATCTTGGGTCAAAATTCTTTTCGTTGTCTTCTTTCATACCACTCTGTCACGATATTAGTCGCTGTTTCGTTCGACTCAGTATATTAAAAAAATCCAGCGCACTGGTATATCTTTTTCACGCTAGATTTTAATCCATACATCAGAAATTAAAAACAAAACATCATCTCACACAAAAATCACCACTGCGTCACTTTTTTTAGGGACACAAAATAAGACAACGAAAAGAATTTTGATCCTCCTAATAGGAGATTTTTTTTCCCAAAATGTACATAATTTTTAAAAATAAAATAAATAAATAATAAATAAATATCTTGGGACATCTTACACAAATCAACCTAGTCCCACGGTAAGCTCAATTAAGGCTTGTGTTGTGGGTACCAGGCGACGATATATATAATAGATAGATACGTATAGGTACTTAGATACATACACAGCCATGACCAAGGAACAAACATTTGTGATAAATAAATACACAAAGAACGATTCGAACCCAGAACCTCCAGCTTCGTAGGCAGGGTCACTACCAACTAAGCTACGGAGGCTGACAATTTTTACGATTTTATCTGTCTGTCATACCCAGGCAGTGAGCGGGCAGGCGTCCAACAAAGGGGCCGGCTTGTAGTTGGTGGCCCTCGCGCCGCACAGGTCGGCCCACAACGGTTCTACTCGGACACACCATATACTCCTGTTCTCGCGCCATAGGAGTTCGGGCGATACTGCGGTTCCGCGGTCTATGTCGTCCAAATCTTAAATTGGGCAACCGGTTTGTTTTCGCCATTTTGTACAGCCTAATCATAATCGATTGTCTTATTTTGTAAACAGTATCTGTATTTTTAAAGTTACCCCCCATACTATTTTTTTTTGTGATTTTTTGTATGATTTCTACTCAGAATCCTGAGCTCTTTCGATCCTGGGTCAAAATTCTTTTCGTTGTCTTAAAATAAGATAACGAAAAGAATTTTGACCACCTCTATTTCTACCACTCTGTCACGATATTCGTTGCTGTTTCGTTCGACTCAGTATATAAAAAAAATCCAGCGCACTGGTATATCTTTTTCACGCTAGATTTTAATCCATACATCAGAAATTATAAATAAAACATAATCTCATACAAAAATCAACACTGCGTCATGTTTTTTAGGGACACAAAATAAGACAACGAAAAGAATTTTGATCCTCCTAACAGGATTTTTTTTTGTGTACAGTCAAGTGTAAAAATGAGTATCGAAAGAATCCGTTCATAAATATGTTACGACGTTCTTATTACACGGAATTAGAGTGCACTGGGACATATTTTTGAACGTTTTTGTATACCCCTTATTTTGTCTTCGACTACATACATTTTTTGAATTGTATCTGTCTGTTTGTCTGTCATACCCAGGCAGTGAGCGGGCAGGCGTCCAACAAAGGGGCCGGCTTGTAGTTGGTGGCCCTCGCGCCGCACAGGTCGGCCCACAACGGTTCTACTCGGACACACCATATACTCCTGTTCTCGCGCCATAGGAGTTCGGGCGATACTGCGGTTCCGCGGTCTATGTCGTCCAAATCTGACAATAACAAATTAATATAATGGGTTAAAATACATTTTTTCAAACATGCAATGAAATGTTGTAGTTAAGTGCCAAAAGTGGCCGAGAAGTAGCTCGTTGCCGGCCTAGACCGGCAAGTACCTCTTTTTTAATTTTCATTTGACATAGGGTTGTGACCTAGCATCTTGGCTTTTAGCCAATAATTATCTGTAAGTAATATTATTATTATTATTTATTATAGGCGAGCAGCTTTTAGCTGATGTGCCTATGTCACACAGTGTCCAAAAAAAAAAAAAAAGTTAATATATAGTTCAAGTTGGTAAATTTCACAAAAGTCACTTCACATCACAGAGCTCGAATAAATTATTAGTCCAATTTATTGTCCAAAAGCCATTTGTCAAGTCGGTTTTTAAAAGCATTAACTGAGGGAGCAGTGACCACACTGTCCGGTAAGCTATTCCAAGCCACCACAACACGGTTAGACAGCGAGTGGTATGCAGCTTTAGTGTTAGTGGAAGTACGGACAATTTTTAGGCTGTGACCTCGGGTATCGCGGCTGACTGTTCTCATACAGACTATGTTGTGAATGTCGGGGAGGTTGTAACAGTGGCTAACGATCTTGAAACACTCAATAAGGTCTCCTCTTGCTCTTCTTGCTTTAAGTGTGGGCAACTTCAAAACCTTTAGCCTCTCCTCATACGGTAGACGTTTTAGCTTAAAAGGGATTTTAGTGGCTCTTCGCTGGACACTCTCCAAAATGTCTATATCTTTGACGAAATACGGACTCCACACCTGGAACGCGTATTCAAGAAGAGGCCGAACATATGTCTTATAAATCTTTACAAAAACTTCAACTGACACGCATTGAAATGAGCGCTTAATGACATATAAAAACGAGTTTGCCTTTTTGACAATATTATTTATGTGCTCAGCCCACTTCAAGTTATTTGTGATTGTCACACCGAGGTCCTTCTGACTTGTCACCGCCGCAATGGGGGAGCTCCCTATCGTGTATTGGACCATGGGATTTTTCTTACCAAGGTGCAGAACCGTGCATTTAGCGACATTCAATTTGAGTATCCACTGCGAAGTCCACTCCACTAGTCGATCCAAATCCGCTTGGAGCTGGCCTGAGGAAATGAGAGGGTTGGCGAAGAATTTCCCATCATCTGCGAAGAAACACGATTCTGACTCTATTAGGGCTATTAAGTCAGTTACGAATATTCCGAAAAGGGCTGGTGATAAAACAGATCCCTGCGGTACTCCACTTAGAACACTAAGTGGCTGAGACACACAGTCGCCGACACGCACACTGAAAGATCTATCTGATAGGTAGCCTCTTATCCAGTTTAGAAGTTTCCCTCGGATACCAAAATGATCAAGTTTCATAAGAAGTCTCTGGTGGGGAACCTTGTCAAAAGCACGCTCAAAGTCAAGATATATAACATCAACCGGGAGGCCGAGGTCCATCTCTTTGGTCCAGGCATGTACACAGGTTAATAGATTAGTAACCGTCGATCTTTTTTCAACAAATCCATGCTGCTTCACTGAAATTAAGTTCTCCCGGTTGAGGAAACTTGTCAACTCCCTACATATAATCCTTTCCATACACTTGCAGATGATACTGGTCAGGCTAATTGGTCTAAATTTTGACGGATCAGTCTTGTCGCCGCATTTAAAGATAGGCGTCACTAGAGCATGCTTCCAATCCTGGGGTATACAACCTGAGCTGAAGGAACAGTTCATAAGTTCTGCTAGTTTTGGTGCTATAACCGCTGCACTCTGCTTCAACACAATGCTAGGAAAACTATCAGGACCAGCAGCTGAGTTAACGTCCAAGGTGTTCAGGATATCAAAAACTTGCTTTGGTGTAAATATCACGTCGCTCAACGCATTCTGGGCACGAGCTACCTTCTCGACTGTTGGATACCTAACAATGTCTGGTTCGCGAGAGTAAGCTTTATGGAACTCAGCCGCAAAAGCGTTGGCTATATCTACAGGGTTGGTAAGTAAATCTCCTTTAGGACTCCTGATCGCCGGCGGAATTTCTACCTTTGATGCACTAAGCCTACGTATATGAGCATAAAATTGCTTGTCACCATTCAACAGTATGTTACTTTCATAACGGCTCCTACTTTTCCTAGTCTCTATGACACACTGGTTGTTGATGGCCCTGAACCGACTGTAGTCCTCATCCGACTTGCTAGCCTTGTAGCAGTCCCATCTTAAACGTTTTTCTTTCGTAAGAGCCACTATGTCTTTATTAATCCAAGGTTTGTTATATTTTTTTTGTTTAACTGTAACCAGAGGAGCGTGTTTTTGAATATTATGTGCAAGAGCAGATTTAAATTCGGTCCATAGGGTATCCAACACAGGCTGACTTTGTATAGGCAAGGCGTCCAAATCATTCGAAAGGTCTTGACTGAATTTACTGTAATCAATATGATGATAAAGAAATTTCTGTTTTGTCCTAGGAGTAGTTCGCTGAGACAATAATTGCATTTTGAATTCCAATACACAGTGGTCGCTTTTACCAATAGGAGGCAGGTAAGTTATACCGGTACATAGAGAGTCATCGTTAAGCATAATAAGGTCAAGCAGGGAGGGTACGTTATTAACGCGAAAGCGCGTTGGTTCAGAGACTAGCTGAAGGAGGTTGCTATCCAGGAACATCCGTTGGAATATCTCAGCAGGTCCCGACAACCTCTGCAAAGGAGAAAGAGGCCAAACAATGTCAGGGTAATTAAAGTCGCCAGCAACAATAAGAGTATTATTTTCAGAAGCCAAACGCAGATTATCAAGTAACTTTGAGTCCCGTGCCTGCCAGTTGAGTTCATTATCCGAACGGTACACACCAACTACGAGGAAGTGATACGTGCCAACCCTAATATCTAAGTAGAGAGCTTCAATCTCGTCACTCATATAGGTCAGATTTTTTTTAGCAATGATAGGAATGCCGTTCAATGAGTCTTTGACGTAGATAGCAACCCCACCACCACGTGTTTTTCCGCCCTGGAGCCTCGGACGCCTTAATCTGTCATGCCTATACAGACTATAATTAGGGATAGCAAATGTGCAATTTCTGTCTCCGCTGTGTAGCCAAGTCTCTGATATAATTACGATGGTAGGATTGTATCTATTCACTTGCAGTATAAACAAATCAAATTTTGAAGAGAGAGAGCATATGTTAGTATACATAAAGGTCAGATCGTTGTATGGGCTGTGGTTCGCTAGTTTTTTGTATTTATGATTTTGGGCACTCCGCTAACATATTTTATAGTAAGGTTGGCCTCACCTCGCTCTGTCCGCTCCTTAAGCTTCTGGCGCAGGTCCATAAGCTCTGCCCGCTGCTGGGGTGTCTTATCATCATAAATCCTTACCTGCTGCTTGACCTTGGATTTGTTCTTGAGTACCTTTACAGCATCCTGGCGAGACTTAAATATGACTTTGATAGGACGATTCTTATTGCTTTCACGACGTCCCAGACGGATTGCTTTGACAAAATCACCCTTACTCGATGCCTCTTTTAAAATCTCCTGCACAATAGACTCATCGCTTGGAGCAGCTGAGCCATTGGCTTCTGAATCCGGCTCTGCAACACCCACTACAATGATATTGCATGATCTACGTTCCCGGTCCATCATTTCAGCAATGATGTTGTTTGTGCCCTGACACTGATTTCCAACAACAGGACCAGCGCTAGGAACGGTGGCCAGCTGCTTCCTGATATCAGACAACTCCGCACGCACTGCATCATAGGATTTGATGAGCTGGGGTACTTGGAACAGAGCCTCCCGACACGGATCGCATAGGAAAATCAGGGTTCGTTTAGCCTTTAGACCCATCACTCTAGCCTCGCTACTTGTTAGGTTACTGCAAGCTAAGCAAACATTCCGTTTGCATCCATCACATTGTATCATACTATCATCACCACTGTCATCCCCATTGCACAGAAAACACTTCATTTTCAATAAAAGCTGATAACAACACAAAGGAATAACTGTCAGAAAGTCGTAAATTTTTAAAGTCACTTTTCCACGAATATGTCACAGCACTACGCTTAATCCAATGTTTTCACAATAAAAGATGGCTTTTGGAACCGATACAGTCACTCTTCATTCGGCTATAATCACATTAACTATATTTAAACTTTAAATCAAATACAACGCAAAGTTCGACACTGTTCACTTATTGGTGGGTAGTTGAGAAAAAAAAAAGTATTAGTATAAAAAAAAATATTGGCAAATTTTTGCAGTTATAATTAGGTATTTAAATTATATCATTTAAAATAAATGTACAATAACTATTCAAAATAATATTTAAAAAGCAGTATTATACGGCGCGGGTCAATCTTAAAAAAAAAATGGGGTGTCGGTATCGTATTTGACTTTTGTTGTGTTTCAAAGACTTAGTTATGTAGTTGACTTATAATTTCTTAGAAAGAAGATAAATTTTTTTGTTTCATTTCATTGCATGTTTGAGAAAAGCATTATACATACCTCGGCCATGAAGTGACGGGTTGTCTTCCGAATACTATCCGGCCTCGCTTCGCTCGGCCGTCTACATATATTCGGCCGGCAACCAGTCACTTCCCGGCCTCGGTAGTATGTACCACATGTTTGTTCAAGGGATTTACTTCAATATTTTGTGCGTCAAAATTCGTCATTCATGCATTCGCTACATTTTTTGCAAGTAGTACTTTATTTGGATGTATGTGTAATCAATTACTCTTGTATAATTTTAGATATTTTTTACAATGTTGATATGTCATAATACAATTATTATGAAAAAAATTAATACGAATATGAATATAACAGCGACAAGGAAATGAATCAGTAAATATTCTATCCTATTATAACCATAAAAACAAATTAAGATAGAAAACACTTCGGAGAATCATTACATCATTAGGAATGTTTTTTCTGCCCTCCGGCCGGCAAACAGCACATTGCCGGCCACTGCGCTAAACTAAGTTGCTACCTGCCGGCTCCGTTAAGCAGAAAAATTGTATACACACTTCGGCCGTTAAATGGGAAAGCCTCGGATCACATGTTTGTCGGCGTCGGATTCGCCTCGGCCTACATTTACACGTGATCCCAATTAAACGACCTTGGCATGTGAGTCGGTTAACTTCAAATTCAGATAAATCCACTCTCGCCACTTGAGATATTATTGAAAAAAAAGTGATAATT
The DNA here is from genome assembly GCA_025490895.1 of Thaumatotibia leucotreta. Lineage (NCBI taxonomy): Eukaryota > Metazoa > Arthropoda > Insecta > Lepidoptera > Tortricidae > Thaumatotibia > Thaumatotibia leucotreta. Next base: position 54,682 of record JALPQI010002901.1, on the reverse strand, counting down.
CGGTGATTTTAAAGGCAGATTAATTTTATTATGGCTAAATCAATTAAAAAATCGATCCTGTTCGAAAAACTCAGCTTAAAAACCATCTAAACTAGTGTATTATTAAAAAAAAAATAGGAATTTTGATTGGATTTACCTTCATTTGATATAATCGTTTGTAATTTATCTATCTTTGAATAAACTCAGTGAGGATTTATATAATTTTGATTTAACATACCTGGATTTATCAAGATTTGAAAAAAATTAGGACGTAAAATTGACGTCGACTGACAGCCATGTTGAACAAACTTCTTTCGCTAATTGGCTTTGATGGACTTGCCTTCATTTGAAATAAACTATCATATGGATTTATCTGATTCTGATAAAATATTGTGTTTTTAACATCATTTTTCTCAAAAACTACACGAAATTATACTTAACCCATGAAATAGAAACAAAACCAATTTCTTAAGTTTTTATTATACAAATATATATAAAAATCTTACAATATTATGTCAGAAATAGATTTACCCGGGTTTGAAGTTAACCGACTCATGTAATCTATTCCACCAGCAAATTGTAGCCCCCTTATTCATAAACGTCTGCTAACTTAACAAGCCGTACAATAATCGTTTGTCCCTTTCGGTCTTAACAATTGTGTCCATAAGAGCAAAAGAGACAAACATTTATTAGCGGCTTGTTAAGTTAGCATACGTTTATGAATAAGGGGGTAAGAGTTTTACGATATTTTAAATTCAACTATGCGAGTAGATACTTACTTTCCGCATGTAAAACAAATTGCTCGTGTATGGGGTCCATATCGTTTGGCTCGCATGGGAACTGGCTACGCGGTGGCGCTAATCGTCTTAATGCCGCTAAAATGGACGCCAGGTCCGCCCTGGTGCCGGGAGTATCTGGAAATTTTACAATTTGATAATGGAGCCTTACACTGGTCTCACCGCGAACTACTGAGCTATGAACTATCGGCTATAAACACGAACAAAAGATACGCACTCGCGTGTAAATAAAAGAGACACGGCGATACTCGCCCAGCTATCAGCTTTCTCACCGCCAGGCGAGTATCGCCGTGTCTCTTTTATTTACACGGGAGTGCGTATCTTTTGTTCGTGTTTATAGCCGATAGTTTATAGCTCAGTAGCTCGCGGTGAGACCAGTGCCTAAGTGGGACATTTTTTTTTCAAAGTTATCCCACCCACTTTTTTTTGGATTTTGAACTTTTCGAACTCGAATTGCAAGTTCTTTTCCATTCCGTTACCAATTTTTTCATACATTTTGTATGGCGGTAAAATAATGGAAAGTTCCTAAAATGTATCCTATTAGGACCATAAGGGCTCACGATTCGGAGTAGAAATCATTAAAAAATACCTACGTTTCAAAAAAGTGGGGGGGGGGGGACAACATTGAAAAATAAATGGCAAAGGTTGATGGTGAAACATGAGGAGAACCGAATAACTTTACCAGCGTATTTCTGATGTTTGTAAGAAGCCAAACATATCAAGTGAATACAAGCCAAAACTTTTTTTTTTTTTTCCTACAAAATAGAAGAAGAATTGTAGACAAATGCACAAAAAATCATATTTGAACATGGATTCGTATATTATTTTCGTCAAAGTTATTCGATTTCCTTAGGTTAACACTCTCAGCACTGTTTATCTCAAATGTTAGCCGTCCTTTTCTTTTATATGCCTGGGGAAAAGGACAGTATAATTTGATCAAACGGATATATTATGAAGGTAATTTTTTTCAAACCCGTTACCATTTTTTCATACATTTAGTATGGTGGCATCGAAATGGAAAGTTCGAAAAATATGTATATGTAAATATTGGGACAAAATATTTCTTCAATCAAAATCGAAAGAGCCCGCGATTCTAACCCCCTTATTCATAAACATTTGTTAACTTAACAAGCCGCTAATAATTGTTTGTCCTTTTCGGTCTTAACAATGTATCAAGAGCAAAAGGGACAAACAATTACTAGCGGCTTGTTAAGTTAGCAGCCGTTTATGAATAAGGGGGTAAGTAAGGCTTGTTCACGAAATAAAGTGGCTACTTTATTGCTGTATAATTCTTTTTTTTTGTATCAGACCATACCCTTGTATGTGTGTCATTACAAAGAAGGGCTCTTTGCCTATCTTCTCGGACGCTGTGGTTGATATTTATATCAATTTCTCCATAACTATAGACTTTTATTTAAACTTCTGGATTTAAGTAGTGTTTTTTTTTATTTTACCATTTTGGGTCATTTAGTTTCCCTATGGGTCTTAACTAAACTACAATAGCGATACTATAATAAACTGGGAATCTCGTGTCTACAATTTTTATTAACTATTTCAAGTCTAACATTGTTGAAATCGTCTCTGAAGTTCGCACTTTTTTGGGCCTGAACTTTTTCATTAAGCATTATCTGAAGTTATTTTGATTTTGACTAGTTTTCAGCGAATGCTTTTGGATATTGGATTCTTAAACATAAAACAGAAGAATCAATTTACAGTCCCACGGCTGTTAGAACTACATGGGACTGTTGTGTGACAGTAGAGACTGATTTTACGATGGCTACTTTATTTCGTGAACAAGCTTTAGGTATCTTTGAAAAAACAGGCCCATAATACTTACTAGTCCTCGGAGACTCTCTGACGTTGGTGAGCGTGGCTCGTGCGGTGCACACGTGCAGCTCTTTGGGCCGGTCCCTCTGCTGAGGAATGTGTTCTGGGCCCGCTTCTAGCACTATCTAGAATTACGTTAATTATGTTAATACACCGTGGGCTGTTTAACACGTTCGCCTCCAGTACTGTTTCACTAAGCGCTAATACTATGCCGATCGAAATTATCTGATAGAACTCATAGGAGTTCTGAACATATTGCGAAAGTACAAATCAAATTATTCATTAACTAAATATTTTGATTTTGTCCCCACCTCGGACATAGGTGATCTTGGTCGTTTTTCTTTGGTATATGACATCTAATATTTATAATTTATATAGTATTAAGTAGTGTGACTACTGGAGAAAAATTAAAAGTACAAATCAAAATATTTAGTTAATAAATAATTTGATTTGTACTTTCGCAATATGTTCAATAGATGGCAGCACCAGTTCTCTCTAGCTATTCTAGAAAACTGTAAAGTATTCCAATAGGAGGTGCAGGCATGTATTGCTTGCCCTCAGAGAATGGTCAAAGGCGCCTAGCCTTGTAAGGGATTGCATATACCCGAGAAATTTGACCGGTGGTTGCTAAGACCGAGTGGCCGAGGGGTACAGGCATCAGCCGCGAAAGCTGAGTACGTGGGTTCGTTCCCCACCTTGGACATAGGTGATCTTGGTCGTTTTTCTTTGGTATATGACATCTAATATTTATAATTCAAAGGAGTTCTATCAGATACTAGAACTGGCATAGGCCAGTGACACGCATGTGTGACTGAACAGATTGTACTCTTATGCCAGTGACACAGCACTTGTGTCAAAAACGTTCGTATTTATATGGCACTGGCATAGGAGGAAGAACTTGATTTATGCTAGTAGCATAAGACTAAGGTTACTAAGACGTGGTCACACACGCTGTGTCACCGGCGTCGAACGTGTTAAACCCGACCGATTTTAACAGTGTATTCTTGAACACATTTAAAAATTATAATGTAATATAAACTTTTCTGGATATAGCCTAGTTTAAGAGTTATTACCAATTGAAAATATTGCAATCGTTTAATTGCAATATTTTCAATCGGTTTTCAAGTGACCGTTGACGGAAACGAACAGATTTTTTTATATATCACAGATAGCATACACTAATAGATAGGTACAGCTTTATTCACATAGAAGGCGCTACTCTGCTCATACTATTTATTTCGCTACATACATTTGACAGACAACGCGAAATTCGAAACGAGTGGCGATGTTTTAAATCGACACGAGTTACGAATTTCCTTTTTGCACGTGTCTCATACGACGTTTTTTAGTACAGGTGGCCCTTCGAAGTTTTGGATTTGACGTAAAATGAGCCACTTCTCGCACTAGTGCGTAAAAAAGGCACCATCTATACTAAAAACAATTATCGAAATCGATTGGCGTGACTGAGTTATTCGTCCATTTGTCGTGCACTGCTTAATGCAAATTAATGACTTATATGGTTTACTCATGGATGTCATTGTCAGAACTGGACCAAATTTATATGGGACCAATTTTATTGGCAAGCATTAACTTTCGAATAAAAAAAAAACGATTACAAGTAAAAAACGGAAAGATGCGAAAGATTCAATCGAAGCCCTGTAAAGGTGCGGTTAAACTAAAAGAGCATTCGCTGTTCTAACCTCCCACTCTACGAAATTCGATCGGTACACAAAACGTGATTGGTTGATTTCGTAGAACGGGCGCTAGAACAGCGAATGCTCTTTTGGTTTAAACGCACCTTTACGAAAGATACTGTATTAGGAGCATTCCATGAAAATATCTACTTTTTGTCGCTTACGTGTCACTATGGTAGCTACCCTAATAAGATATGCTAGCTGCTAGGAAACATTGTCAATCTTAAAGCCTTGATATGTTATTATTATACTGTTCGGCTTACTAATTTAGTTTTTCAAAAATATTGAAAAGACAGTGTCGCTTACGACACGTTTTCATGGAATTATCCATTATAGTACTGAGAACCCACCCTAGGCATGATAACTTCAGCTCTGACATTTCAAACTGAAAATAGTATTGTTGCCATTGTCGGTGATCCTAAATTATCAATCTTCGTCTGGCAAGCTCTCGCTGCGGGAATGCCTATTTATTATTGTTATTATTATTAATCATTTATTCAGGTAAGACACAAATACAATTACATTTGGTAGTATACTGCCAAACTGCGTGACAGTTTGTTGGCAGCACATTAGCTCTTGATTTCTACAGATTGTGTCTAAATAGTAATGACTAATTTCATGCTACTATAATTAAAGATCTATAATTACCTACCGCTATTATGTAGTCAGGATCAATGAGAATGTATTTACACATTCTCATTGTATTTGGATTTCAATTAACTAACAGAAAGTTGAACTTTCAGCAACTTCAATAAAATGAATAGGGATGATGATGATGACTGTAGTTCAAATAAATTATTCAACATTATGCACGACTTAATACACGAAGAAATTATTACTAAGATGTAGATTGCAGTAATTTTTGTACAGACCTTCTATTTCATAAATTGAAAAGAACTTAAAAGAGTAGGTCATTTGGTAGTATTCAAACGTGACGTCACTTTTGAGTATCACTTCATAGTATAAAATAAAGTCACTTTTTCTGTCCCTACGAACGGATTTTGATGAGATTTTTTTTAATAGGTAGAGTAATTCAAGAGGAAGGTTTTTATGTAGGTATAGTACCCGTGCGAAGCCGAGCGGGTCGCAAGTTTCATATAAAATTCCAAAGTAGTGATTGTTTTGACAGTTCGAAAAAAGATGCTGATTTGCCTTGCCAGCAATGACATTAAATAATAAATGGACGCACAGAGCCAAACAAAAAAACCAAGAAAAGTGGCACTAAAAGTCATTTCTATCATGTTTCAGTTGAAGCTAATAACGCTCACTTACAATAAACTATAATAAAAAAAACTCAAAGAATAAAAAACTTTGTGAAGTGAGCAATAAGTGTCAAATTTGCGAACAACACCGCAAAATAGTAGAAACTTTTTATGTTTAAGGAATAATGATGCTATACCGTAAGGTGACCAAATGTCAACTGTCAGAACTGAATAGCGGAGCAAAAGGACCGCAATATTTACTTTTGCAGCCCATTTTTTTGAGCTGTTTGGGGATCCACTTATATATTCTAAATCAATGCTTGCCAGTCATCATGCCTATTGCCAATTGAAAGGTTATTGAACAAAATAGAACCTACCCTAGGCATGATAGCTTCAGCCCTGACATCACAATAGGCAGCGCTAGTGACGGGTCGCTAGTTTCATATAAAATTCCATAGTAGTGATCGGTTTGCCAGTTCGAAAACAGTTGCTGATTTGACTTGCCAGTCGTCATGCCTATTGCCAATAGGGATGATGACTGGCAAGTCAAATCAGCATCTTTTTTCGAACTGTCAAAACGATCACCAGTATGGAATTTTATATGAAATACACAAAAGTTACGTCACGTTTGAGTACTACCAAATGACCTATACTCTTTTAAGTTATTTTCAATTTATTAAATAGAAGTTCTGTACAAAAATGACTGCAATCTACATCTTAGTAATAATTTCTTCGTGTATTATGTCGTGAATAAAGTTAAATAATTTATTTGAACTACAGTCATCATCCCTATTGAAAGGTTAACAAAATAGAACATACCCTGGGCATGATAGCTTCAGCCCTGACATCACAATAGGCAGGACTATCTTGTGCGACGGTAGCAGAGGCGGTTGCGGCCGCGCGCGCCACGTGCGGCAGGAAGGCGCCGAGCCACACCGCGCTTGAAACGTCGAGGTTCACGCGGACGGGGCTCAGTTGGACGTATAGTTTTGACAGTTCGAAAAAAGATGCTGATTTGCCTTGCCAGCAATGATATTAAATAATAAATGGACGCACAGAGCCAAACAAAAAAACCAAGAAGAGTGGCACTAAAAGTCATTTCTATCATGTTTCAGTTGAAGCTAATAACGCTCACTTACAATAAACTATAATAAAAAAAACTCAAAGAATAAAAAACTTTGTGAAGTGAGCAATAAGTGTCAAATTTGCGAACAACACCGCAAAATAGTAGAAACTTTTTATGTTTAAGGAATAATGATGCTATACCGTAAGGTGACCAAATGTCAACTGTCAGAACTTAATAGCGGAGCAAAAGGACCGCAATATTTACTTCTGCAGCCCATTTTTTGGGGCCATTTTTTTGAGCTGTTTGGGGATCCACTTATATATTCTAAATCAATGCTTGCCAGTCATCATGCCTATTATATTTAACTTCAAAGATAGCACCACGCCTAGAAGTTGTAGAACACAGCGCTAAAGTTCAAGCGGTTAGATTATTTAACAGGATGCCTACTGATTTTAAAGTTATAAGATGCTCTGCAACTTTTAGAGATAAGTTAAAATTATATTTATTAGAAAAATGTTGTTATGACATAAGTGAATTTTAGTTTTTATTATTGCTGACATGCTTATTATTTTTATCAATCTTTACTTATTACGAATTTGCTCATCTTAATTATTATTATTGAATTTGTGTAAGACTTTTTTATTATTTATTTTATTTTAATGAATGCTGTGTGTGCATAATTGCATGAGTACCTATTTTTCTTTCTTATTGTACCTTATTACTAGTGTAAATTGAAGAAATAACTACAATAATATTTATAAATAATGTAAGTACATTCAGACACGATGTAAAATTGTTCATGAATAAATAACTATCTATCTATTCCCAATTGAAAGGTTAACAAAATAGAACCTACCCTAGGCATGATAGCTTCAGCCCTGACATCACAATAGGCAGGACTATCTTGTGCGACGGTCGCAGAAGCGGTTGCGGCGGCGCGCGCCACGTGCGGCAGGAAGGCGCCGAGCCACACCGCGCTCGACACGTCGAGGTTCACGCGGACGGGGCTCAGTTGGACGTACAGTTTTGACAGTTCAAAAAAAGATGCTGATTTGCCTTGCCAGCAATGATATTAAATAATAAATGGACGCACAGAGCCAAACAAAAAAACCAAGAAAAGTGGCACTAAAAGTCATTTCTATCATGTTTCAGTTGAAGCTAATAACGCTCACTTACAATAAACTATAATAAAAAAAACTCAAAGAATAAAAAACTTTGTGAAGTGAGCAATAAGTGTCTTTGCGAACAACACCGCAAAATAGGAGAAACTTTTTATGTCTAAGGAATAATGATGCTATACCGTAAGGTGACCAAATGTCAACTGTCAGAACTGAATAGCGAAAGGACCGCAATATTTACTTCTGCAGCCCATTTTTTGGGGCCATTTTTTTGAGCTGTTTGGGGATCCACTTATATATTCTAAATCAATGCTTGCCAGTCATCATGCCTATTCCCAATTGAAAGGTTATTGAACAAAATAGAACCTACCCTGGGCATGATAGCTTCAGCCCTGACATCACAATAGGCAGGACTAGTGACGGGTCGCTAGTTTCATATAAAATTCCAAAGTAGTGATCGTTTTGCCAGTTCGAAAAAAGTTGCTGATTTGCCTTGCCAGTCATCATGCCTATTCCCAATTGAAAGGTTAACAAAATAGAACCTACCCTAGGCATGATAGCTTCAGCCCTGACATCACAATAGGCAGGACTAGTGACGGGTCGCTAGTTTCATATAAAATTCCATAGTAGTGATCGTTTTGCCAGTTCGAAAAAAGTTGCTGATTTGCCTTGCCAGTCATCATGCCTATTCCCAATTGAAAGGTTAACAAAATAGAACCTACCCTAGGCATGATAGCTTCAGCCCTGACATCACAATAGGCAGCGCTAGTGACGGGTCGCTAGTTTCATATAAAATTCCAAAGTAGTGATCCTTTTGACAGTTCGAAAAAAGTTGCTGATTTGACTTGCCAGTCATCATGCCTATTCTCAATTGAAAGGTTAACAAAATAGAACCTACCCTAGGCATGATAGCTTCAGCCCTGACATCACAATAGGCAGCGCTAGTGACGGGTCGCTAGTTTCATATAAAATTCCATAGTAGTGATCGTTTTGCCAGTTCGAAAACAGTTGCTGATTTGACTTGCCATTCATCATGCCTATTGCCGATTGAAAGGTTATTGAACAAAATAGAACCTACCCTAGGCATGATAGCTTCAGCCCTGACATCACAATAGGCAGGACTAGTGACGGGTCGCTAGTTTCATATAAAATTCCAAAGTAGTGATCGTTTTGCCAGTTCGAAAAAAGTTGCTGATTTGCCTTGCCAGTCATCATGCCTATTCCCAATTGAAAGGTTAACAAAATAGAACCTACCCTAGGCATGATAGCTTCAGCCCTGACATCACAATAGGCAGGACTAGTGACGGGTCGCTAGTTTCATATAAAATTCCATAGTAGTGATCGTTTTGCCAGTTCGAAAAAAGTTACTGATTTGCCTTGCCAGTCATCATGCCTATTCCCAATTGAAAGGTTAACAAAATAGAACCTACCCTAGGCATGATAGCTTCAGCCCTGACATCACAATAGGCAGCGCTAGTGACGGGTCGCTAGTTTCATATAAAATTCCATAGTAGTGATCGTTTTGCCAGTTCGAAAACAGTTGCTGATTTGACTTGCCAGTCATCATGCCTATTCCCAATTGAAAGGTTAACAAAATAGAACATACCCTAGGCATGATAGCTTCAGCCCTGACATCACAATAGGCAGCGCTAGTGACGGGTCGCTAGTTTTATATAAAATTCCATAGTAGTGATCCTTTTGACAGTTCGAAAAAAGATGCTGATTTGACTTGCCAGTCATCATGCCTATTGCCAATAGGGATGATGACTGGCAAGTCAAATCAGCATCTTTTTTCGAACTGTCAAAACGATCACCAGTATGGAATTTTATATGAAATACACAAAAGTGACGTCACGTTTGAGTACTACCAAATGACCTATACTCTTTTAAGTTATTTTCAATTTATTAAATAGAAGTTCTGTACAAAAATGACTGCAATCTACATCTTAGTAATAATTTCTTCGTGTATTATGTCGTGAATAAAGTTAAATAATTTATTTGAACTACAGTCATCATCCCTATTGAAAGGTTAACAAAATAGAACCTACCCTAGGCATGATAGCTTCAGCCCTGACATCACAATAGGCAGGACTATCTTGTGCGACGGTCGCAGAAGCGGTTGCGGCGGCGCGCGCCACGTGCGGCAGGAAGGCGCCGAGCCACACCGCGCTTGAAACGTCGAGGTTCACGCGGACGGGGCTCAGTTGGACGTACAGTTTTGACAGTTCGAAAAAAGATGCTGATTTGCCTTGCCAGCAATGACATTAAATAATAAATGGACGCACAGAGCCAAACAAAAAAACCAAGAAAAGTGGCACTAAAATTCATTTCTATCATGTTTCAGTTGAAGCTAATAACGCTCACTTACAATAAACTATAATAAAAAAAACTCAAAGAATAAAAAACTTTGTGAAGTGAGCAATAAGTGTCAAATTTGCGAACAACACCGCAAAATAGTAGAAACTTTTTATGTTTAAGGAATAATGATGCTATACCGTAAGGTGACCAAATGTCAACTGTCAGAACTGAATAGCGGAGCAAAAGGACCGCAATATTTACTTCTGCAGCCCATTTTTTTGAGCTGTTTGGGGATCCACTTATATATTCTAAATCAATGCTTGCCAGTCATCATGCCTATTCCCAATTGAAAGGTTAACAAAATAGAACCTACCCTAGGCATGATAGCTTCAGCCCTGACATCACAATAGGCAGCGCTAGTGACGGGTCGCTAGTTTCATATAAAATTCCATATTAGTGATCGTTTTGCCAGTTCGAAAAAAGTTGCTGATTTGCCTTGCCAGTCATCATGCCTATTCCCACTTGAAAGGTTATTGAACAAAGTAGAACATATTGATTTAAACTTTCACGATTATCACTCATATTTTAAAGACAAACGGGTCTTAATCGCGTAAACTTACGTTTAATTATATCCTGACCTTTCGGGCAAAATGAGGGACAAGGAATCTCGTCCGCGTGGAATCCCGTGATTTACAAATGTAAGCGTGGTGAAACATCCATTTTAGAGCCTTTGGATGTTGTGAGTGTTGTGTGTAGGCCTAGTGACAACCCTAGCCTAGAAGTGAATAATCAAGATCAAGTGCGGGTAGTTCGAAAAACCCGCGCAGCTCGAAGGTGTTGATACATTCTCTCGCCAGTCTGCCTGCGACCACGGGTGTAACGTCATGCCCGAAACGTCAGGATATAATTAAACGTAAGTTTACGCGATTAAGACCCGTTTGTCTTTAAAATATGAAAATAGAACCTACCCTAGGCATGATAGCTTCAGCCCTGACATCACAATAGGCAGGAGTATCGTGTGCGACGGTCGCAGAAGCAGTTGCGGCGGCGCGCGCCACGTGCGGCAGGAAGGCGCCGAGCCACACCGCGCTTGAAACGTCGAGGTTCACGCGGACGGGGCTCAGTTGGACGTATAGTTTTGACAGTTCAAAAAAAGATGCTGATTTGCCTTGCCAGCAATGACATTAAATAATAAATGGACGCACAGAGTCAAACAAAAAAACCAAGAAAAGTGGCACTAAAAGTCATTTCAATCATTTTTCAGTTGAAGCTTATAACGCTCACTATAATAAAAAAAACTCAAAGAATAAAAACCTTTGTGAAGTGAGCAATAAGTGTCAAATTTGCGAACAACACCGCAAAATAGTAGAAACTTTTTATGTTTAAGGAATAATGATGCTATACCGTAAGGTGACGAAATGTCAACTGTCAGAACTGAATAGCGGAGCAAAAGGACCGCAATATTTACTTCTGCAGCCCATTTTTTTGAGCTGTTTGGGGATCCACTTATATATTCTAAATCAATGCTTGCCAGTCATCATGCCTATTCCCAATTGAAAGGTTATCAAAATAGAACCTACCCTAGGCATGATAGCTTCAGCCCTGACATCACAATAGGCAGCGCTAGTGACGGGTCGCTAGTTTCATATAAAATTCCATAGTAGTGATCGTTTTGCCAGTTCGAAAACAGTTGCTGATTTGACTTGCCAGTCGTCATGCCTATTGCCAATAGGGATGAGGACTGGCAAGTCAAATCAGCATCTTTTTTCGAACTGTCAAAACGATCACCAGTATGGAATTTTATATGAAATACTCAAAAGTGACGTCACGTTTGAGTACTACCAAATGACCTACTCTTTTAAGTTATTTTCAATTTATTAAATAGAAGTTCTGTACAAAAATGACTGAAATCTACATCTTAGTAATAATTTCTTCGTGTATTATGTCGTGAATAAAGTTAAATAATTTATTTGAACTACAGTCATCATCCCTATTGAAAGGTTAACAAAATAGGACCTACCCTAGGCATGATAGCTTCAGCCCTGACATCACAATAGGCAGGACTATCTTGTGCGACGGTCGCAGAAGCGGTTGCGGCGGCGCGCGCCACGTGCGGCAGGAAGGCGCCGAGCCACACCGCGCTCGACACGTCGAGGTTCACGCGGACGGGGCTTAGCTGGACGTATAGTTTTGGGGCGGGCACTGAAACAATCACATCGGTTAAAAGCAAAAATTTTAAAAAATGACGAATTTCGTTAAAATATGAAGTCGATTAGGCTATATCATTCATCATCATCATCAGCCAATTGACGTCCACTGCAGGACGTAGGCCTCTCCTATTAACTATGCGTATAAACGCATTAGGAGGTAAATGCCCATAATCGCCACGCTGGGCAAGCGGATTGGCGATCGCAGTAATGTGTCCACTATGATGACGCTGCTGCCCATCATCAATCTTTTATCCAATAGTGGTCAGTGACACTTCAATCCCTTAGTCGACTCTTACGACACCCACAGGAGGAGTTGGGGTGGTGACAAATGTATTCTTACTGCCGTCACCACACAGCCAACTGAAATAATCACGTCGGTTAAAAGCAAAAAATTAAATGGAAGTTACGCGATTGAGACCCGTTTGCCGTTAAAATATGACGTCGATTAGGCTTCTACACCATTCATCATCGTCATCAGCCAATTGACGTCCACTGCTGGACATAGGCCTCCCCCAGAGAGTTCCACAAAGATCGGTCGTGAGCTGTCCGCATCCATTGGACACCCGCAACCTTTACAAGGTCGTCGCTCCATCTTGTGGGAGGCCTTCCATTCATCAGAAGAATCCAAAAGAAAGTAAGCAAATGTCCTACGAACAAATAAAACATGGAAGCCGAACGCCATACTAAATTGCCTTTCACAAACGGTTCTGAATTTTAGTTGACGAGACCCCCTGTTCAATGCATCACGGCAATGAATTTGGATGTCGAGCTATAAAATCTTAAACCACCATTTAAAAATAGTTGTCATTGGTCCATCAAAGTTTTGATTGGTGATATTCAATGAACATTTGTCAAAGATGTTGCGTCGAAATATGCCCGGTGTCACGAAAAGCGTTATATCCTGCCCATCTTGGCACAATTGAACAATTGGTTTTGGAAGCATTTTTGAGCTGGCGTTAAAAAACTGATATACCAGGCAACTTCTATTAATGTCCCAAGTAACCTGTCCAATTTAAGGTGGAATGTCACGGTCAGCTAGGCACTACTACGCCAATAGATGGCGTTACAGTGCCTAGCTGGCGCGAATTCTACGTATTTTTATATTTTATGTGTGATAATGGAAATATTTTTAATAAGTGATGTGTTTGCCTCAAATAAACTGCTGTTTCTAATGTGGCCAACTAAATTTCAGATGAGGTTTAATTTACAAAATAAGTTTATTTGAATAAATACGAAACGCTGTCGCGCTTGCGAAGTATGCACACACACATTCAAACCCTTATTCGTTGACGAAACTGATTGCTTATTTCTTCGGAACGTGTTTTGAACTTGGATTAGTCTAGTTGGATGACCGTCTGACGCACATTCATGAGGACTAAGGTTCAAATCTCGTAATATCAAGATATATATTTTTTAATTTATAAGACTTTTTATTTTTTTATTGATACTTTACCTATAATACAATTATTCCAGTAATGCCTGTGGCCTATCCCACAAATCTTCACAAGCGTACAATTCTACAAAATTGTATAAATTCCCATACAAAATAGTTGTCCACTTTGTAGAATTGTATGCTTGTAAAGTTTTGTGGTATTGGCCCCTGAACTAGCCACCTAGGTTTAATTTTGGTAACCTTATTTATTTACTTAAAAACGTTTTCAGGTGATGTTATGGCATCCAGTTCCGGTATTTCTTGCATGGTCAATGTGGAATAGACCGAACTACAAAAAACCGGACCTGGATGACCTAATAGGTGGACAATCAGATTGGGACGGAATCTATTCTATGACCTCAGACAAGTTTTCATATATGTATAGTTATATTTATATATTTGATATTTCTAGTCACTTTAATTATTAGATTCCTTCCCATTCTAATCACGCGCGGAATACATAGATAAAGAAAACAGATCAATTCATAAATTTAGTGTTTTTTTTACATCATTTCATATTATTTTTATTTATTCTTTCTGGTTTTATACATGAATATAGGAAGATTGCTTGGCAGACGTGTTGCTTGGAAGTGTGTCATTTGTGACACCTGCAGTTGGCCTTGCATCTGAAATGAGAATACTCATTGTCAAAATGGTGTCTGATGATTACTGGAATAAAAAATACAGTTCAGCTTTATCTAGTTAGATGGTGGTGATCCTGACTGCGAAGTTAGGGAGGGAGCCTGGGTTCAAAACAGGCTCAGTGAGTATCTACAAAAAGGTTATATTTTTAAAAGTTGAAGGCCTGGAACTCATCATCCCTCAGGAAACTAACGTTTCCGGTATTTACATCAAAAATATGTTATACTTATAATACATATTGCTATTTATCTACATGCCAAGTTTCCAATGCGTGGAGCAGTTGTTTCGAAAACAACAAATGTTTGTATATATATAGTGAAAATATGTAATAAAAAAATTGTTAAAATAGTGGGAGGAAAGATACTGTACCGGACTTATTACCTTTTGATTTCTCCGTAATATAGTATAATTTCTACAAGGCTTCGCTTACGAGCTTTTCCCGAGCCCGAGTATCGGTGTTTTTTATAGCCTTTCCTTGGCGTTTGAGACTCCATCCTCATGTAAATCACTGTAGATGCCACGCTATAAAATATTTCAAACAATGGTTAGTAATTTAGCGTCAATTCGGATTATACAAACCAAAGTAACCAAATTACAGCCGATGATTTTGAAAGAAAGAGTGACGTTTGAATTTAGTGTTGCCGACGTTGCCGTGCCAAATAGGTTTTACGTTCAGTTACACGCGACTATCATTTAGTACGCACATTTATTTTAATAACAATGTAAGTAAGAAGTCCACCCTATAGTAGTGTAAACGTAACTATTATGTATATATTTTCTATAATAAATGGTCTTCTGATACAAAATATAAAAATCAAGCAAATCGACCGAATACGGAATATCATAAAATAGTACTGCCGTCCTAACCAAAAAGGACGCATCTCCCATAGAATTACTATAAGAGATGCGCATTTTTTACTTGTCAGGGCAGAGTACGCGGGTTGGGTATTGAGTGGATATATGACCTATTATGGCAACATTAGCAACGCTTTCCGTTTGATGCAGTTTGATGGAACAAAATAAAATAACAAACCACGACATGCGTTCGGTTTGACAGAGCGGCAACGCTGCATTTGTGGTCAACTGGCAACGTCGCTTTTTAACGCACACATCGAACATACGATTGGTGTATGACACTGTCGCCGCCGACCCACACATTGACAAATTTGTATTAAAATAAAGTTGTGTTTTAAGCTATTATTTGACCATTTTTATTACAGAAATAGAATTTGCCGCAAATAAATATCAAAATGATTGTGGATGGAAGTGGTTTCATTGTAAAACTATGCTCCATTTATCCATATTTGAATAAATCAATTAGTATGAAAAACGAACCACCTTAACGGAAATCAATAAAGACACGGTGTACAGTCAGAAAGGTACAGTTAACATAATGAATGAACTTACCAGGAAAATTAACATCCCCAGGGTAGTAAAAATGCGTTAACTCAGCGTGCAGTAAACCCGCGTCGCCCGGCATAGTTGACTTTTCCGCACACACTAGAGGGCGCGGTGTTTCTCGCGATTTTGTTGATACCTGCGAACGATTACAAACTTTTCATCACACTTGCTTTCTATGTGCGCTATTTTATTTTTTTATTTATTTAATCCAAAAGACACATTACAAAAAATCTATTTAAATCTTCGCCAAACTGCATAGCAGTTTGTAGGCGAAAAAGAAACACTCTTTTTACATATTTTTACCCCCTTGTTCATAAACGTCTGCTAACTTAACAAGGCGCTAATAATTGTTTGTCTCTTTTGCTCTTATGGACACATTGTTAAGACTGAAAGGGACAAACAATTATTAGCGGCTTGTTAAGTTAGCAGACGTTTATGAATAAGGGGGTTAGTATTTAACCTAAATATTGCTAGTAATAAATAACATAAAATGCAGCATTAATATCTAAACTATTTTAAAAGATTAAACTTCAAAATACGCGAGGCAACAACTAAACAGGTAAATCTTATTTAGGTAATTGGAGCAGGTTTTCTGCTAAATGCTTTTTTTTTATAGACAAGTTAGTACATTTTTTAATATTATTGTGTCCTAAAACTTTTTTTCTCGAAATGTGACGGATGATAAACACTGTTTGCATCTCGGTCGGTAAGCGGATTACCTCATTAGATGCACAATCCACTATTATATCACCTATCTGAAAACCGTTTTTTTATACTCAGCTAGGAGGGATCAAAATTGAACTTTTCTGGCGACATTTTATTGCTAGTATAAAATAGTCATTTTCTTAAACATGCAAATAAATATTGTCTTTACGTTCCTTAAAATAGACTCGGAAGTATCGCTTTTAGGGTGCAGTAACTCACTGGGATGGAAATGGAATTTCGTAACACTTTTCAGGCCTAGGCCTGCAAAGTAACTTTTTTTAAATTTCGACAACATTGTCATTATTTTTTTGTATTTCTTTGTATGTTTGAGAAAAGCACTACACATGCCTCGGCATGAAAACGGATTCCCAGCCTCGTTACCTATCCGGCCTCGCTCGCTCGCTAGGCCCTATATATTCAACTGGGCCCGGAAATCCTCATATTCCCGGCCTCTGATGTAATGTACTATTGTTATGCAAGGCTGCAAAATTATTGTTTGGAGCGCGTGCTAGCATTGAAAACTTTATTTGAAAACCGGGCAATAACGATTACTACGACTACTTCTAAAAAAAAAAACAAATAAATGTGGCAATCCTTGGGGGAAGCCTATGTTCAACAGTGGGCGTCTTTCGACTGATATGATGATGAGGAAAAAATTCCAGGGCTCTACTTTGCGTCCCAAGCCTCAGAGGCAACTGAAACGCCCTTAATTTTTGGCTTCTTCTTCTACTACTTAAGAGCCTGGCTCTTGTCGGTGGAGTAATAGTACATTACTATAGAGGACGCGGAATACGCGGCCTGTAACCCTGTTTCTCGCCGAGATTTGTATAGTGCTTTTCTCAAACTTGCCATGAAATAAAACGAACTGATTTCGCCGAACCATACTATTTGATTTGTAAATAAACCAATAGTACAGTATCGTACAACATTAAAAAAAACATTCGCGATTAACTTTTTTTTTTATCTGTTTGAGGTATCCTTTTACCTGGTGATATAGACATTAGTTCTTAGGTTATTTTTTTTTTCTGTGGCTGAATGTCAAGACATAGTGTCACAATTTGACGTTTCAAAACAAAAGACAGTTTGTTTGCAGTCCTAGGTGTGAACTAAATACATGAAATCTCTTTACAAATCATCTTAGCATATGACACCGGATACATAGTATTTCCGGGTTTAATTTAAAGTAAGTAACATCAACATTCCGTAGCAAGTTTGAGAAAACGCCATTCCGTTCGTTGTCCTGCTAATGTTTTGAGCTCCTGATAGGGCTACCTTATACAACTTATTATATATTTTAACCTTATTATATTTTTATATACTTTTTGGCTACCTTATATAATTTTGATCCCGTGTGAACAATGTACTGTTGTAAAATACCTTGTTTATGCTCTGTATTGTTGTGTAATACCTTGTAAACGGTGAAGTCGTCTATCCTAAGTACCAGACACGTGGTCATCAGTTTTCCGAGTTGCTGCAGGATTCTCGTTCTTGTCGGAGAAGCTGAAATAATACATTTTTTATTTATAAAAAGGTTTTTTAGTACATATGGTGCCTTTTTAGGCTCTAGTGCGAGAAGTGGGTCATTTTACGCTTCACGATTTTGCGTGACATCCTTGCGCAGGGGCCATGCTAATCTTCTCTGTATCGTTCCAATTTTAGTATCGTCAGGTCCAAAACTTCGGAGGGCCATCTGTACTAAAAAACGTCGTACGAGACACGTGCAAAAACTATATTCTTAGCTCGTGTCGATTTAAAACACTCCCTATCGGTCGTGTTTTAAAACATCGCCACTCGTTTCGAACTTCATGTTTTTCGCACTTGTGTCGTAATGTACTATTTTACAACGCATATTGCTCAGAAAGTGCTGTTTTTAAGGCCAGCAGTACACCTGTAAGTTCTTACGTAAGTTATAGGGACGGGGCTATACTAATAAATAAATAAATATCTTGGGACATCTTACACAAATCGACCTAGTCCCACGGTAAGCTCAATTAAGGCTTGTGATGTGGCACCAGGCGACGATATATATAATAGATAGATACATATAATATACTTAAATACATAGACAGCCATGACCAAGGAACAAATATTTGTGATAAATAAATACACAAATAATGCCCTCGCCGGGATTCGAACCCGGAGCCTCCAGCTTCGTAGGCAGGGTCACTACCGACTAGGCTACGGAGGCTGACAAAACGATGGTATACTAAGGAATGACATAATGATATTCACCTCTCATTCCTTAGTATATCTCCGTTCCTATAACTTACGTAAGAACTTACAGGTGTACGAGTGATTTAAGAGTAAACTTATGCACAGAAAGTGATACTTCAAAGTGTCAGCCTCCGCAGCCTAGTTGGTAGTGACCCTGCCTACGAAGCTGGAGGTTCCGGGTTCGATTCCCGGCGAGGGCATTATTTGTGTATTTATTTATCACAAATATTTGTTCCTTGGTCATAGCTGTCTATATATTTAAGTATCTATATGTATCTATCTATTATATACATCGTCGCCTGGTACCCACAACACAAGCCTTAATTGAACTTACCGTGGGATTAGGTCGATTTGTGTAAGATGTCCTAAGATATTTATTTATTTAGCCTAGATTAATAATGTATAATGTTTTATATTGATAGTTAGCGAATATGTAAGTATATTAATTCTGTATTCTCCTGACATGTTATTGTTACATTAAAATGCATGAATTATAAATTGTATAGGTATAAATAGACTAGTTTATAAGTAGGTACCTATAAGTACTAACATTATGCGCCCTACCCGGGTGTCATGTACTGACTACCTCCAACTAACACCTTCTGTAATGCACATGACCTTAATGTTAAATAAATGAAATGAAATGAAATTTATTTACTTTGACGCAAGCGCGCAGGAATGAATTTTCATAGTACTTTTCTGCACAGCCTGGTTGGTACTGGAGATAGTCTGGTTTTCCTTGCATAATGCATTGTAAAATGGTGTATGATTCACATGTTGCAATGTAGTCTTTTCACACTTGTATACTAGACCTTTTAGGAATAAGTCATGAGTATATTTTTATTTTTCTAGCAGGTACAGTCACGGACTTTAATTGATAAGCCACTTGTCACTGTGCGTATTTTAGCCGTGTAATGCAAATCGGGTTTAGTCGCTTTTACTCGTAAATCCTAACAAAGGAAGTAAATTCATCGTATAATAGAAGAGCAAAAACTATATTTCTATCTTTATCAGTGTGCGTTTATGAACTGTCACTAAGGTTCGAATTTCTTAACTAAAATGTTAAATTGCGAACTTGACATTACATTCAATGCACTTAGCTTTATAATTATAACTATGACGTATTATCGGGGGTGCTCGTCAGCAACTCGGCACAAACGCCATGTTAGCGTAGTTTTCTGCAAAGAAAAAGGTGTCGAAAGGTGATATTACCATGGTTACGTAATAACAAAAAAGTTTAACCAATAATAAATTGATCCATATTTTTCCGGAAGCTGACGTTACTATAGTTACGTTATAACATCCGCTTTAGTCCTGAGACGTCAATCTAACTTCAGAGCCCAGATGGTAATTTGACTGCTGAGCTGCTATGTAGGAATTTTCGTTCTCTTTCCTTTTAACGGCTGTCACTGTCAGATATTTTATCAAAGTTAGAATTTCAGTCAGAAACTATCAAGTCTCTATTAAACATTTGTATGGCTACTGACAGATTATAGGATTAAGATAGACTGTCAAACGTCTATCTACCATATTTCCACAAAGGTTACATAAGTATTCAACTAACGTCAACTAGGAGCTGTGACGAATTATAAAAAAGACAGCAATAGCATTTGTCTCTGTCAATGAAAAAAATAATCTAAAATTGCCCGATAACATGATATGGCTACTTATATCATAGACATATAAAATTTATAGACCGAGTCTATATTATCTGTGGGTGACGCCGGCAATGCCTGTCAACGATGTTTGTTTGGGTATACTAGTGCACCTAAACCGCAAATAGTAAAAGTGATTAAAATAAAGCTTTTCATGTATATTTCAGTTCGATAAGTGCACGCAATGTGATAAAAGTGATGACTTGTGTGGTTCCAGGGTGTAAAAACCGCCAGGGTTACCTGAATGAACAAAATAAAGACATTACGTTTCACCGGTAATTTAGTTTTGACTTGAATTTTAAGATTTCGAACCTTATTAAGGTAAAAGTAACTGAAAATCTTATTCAATATTTGTTGCCGGATACATGTGTGTAGTTTTGTGAATTAACCATTCGTATTTGCATTCATAATGTAATTATAAATAGTGGGATTCAAATATTTGTATCGCATAGTGTTGCACTTAAGAGACCGATCGTGGTATCGATAAATGTATTGATAGCCAAATCAGAAAATGAATCGATGTTTTTAATTTCGAACAGGTTTCCACAGGACATTGAACAAAGGCTATTATGGGTCAAAAATATCAAAAAGGCAGATGACTGGTGCCCTAAAAAGTATTCAAAAATATGCTCCGCACATTTTAAGCTGTTGTTTCAGGCAAGGGTACGCGAATAAGTGATTACATTCTGACGTAGTACCCACCATATTTGGTAATCATCCAATGTCATGTCAACCAGAAAGTAAATTAAGTTTAGTTTAATAATGACACTCATGTGATACTTGTGTCGACTGATTAATGAAGGTTTTCAATAATTTTTCTACCACCAGGCGGCGCTTCGTACGCACCTGGTCTCGACAGCTGTCAGATTCATACTATTCATAGGCACCTGGGCCTAAAATATTGAAATTCTATTTTATTTGGAAGAGAATTGATTTTGTAATGGATTACTACTAATACACGGTCGTCGAACTGAAGACGGAGCTATAAAACAGGCGCGCAAAGTCACTGGTATTAAAAATAATTACTTTAACTTTGTTAATTTCATGGGAATTGACTTGGAACAAATTTTTTTATTTATTTTAGAAAACAATATGCCTAAAGTAATGGTTTTCAGAATAAATAAACCTATAAATATATAGAAAATTAGATGCGCGTATTTAATTTGACAATTCGTCAAAACCCCCGCCCAGTGCTGCCATCTCACCTCCCCATAGCGGCAGAAAAAGTATCAAAAACCCTCATTATAAAGAAGCCATCATACGAAAATTGTTAGGTATGATGTAAGGGATGATAATTCCGTAAAACATGTTATAATGAGGATTTTCTGAAATGCCGTTCACCAGGGCGGCAGCACTAAGGCGTCAGGTCCAGAAACTTGTCTAAATTCTCAGAGCGCCTATAGTTTCATGTTTAAATGATTTGTACTAGTTAATAAAATTATGTAAAAAAATAAAATGACCTTCTAGTTAGTTTTTCTTTGAGGCTAGATAATTGTGTTTCTTAGCGGGACCTTACCGCTACGTTTTAGACAGAACACTTCTTATGACATTTTAAATTAAAGAAAATATTTTAATAATTTTGTGTTTTTATTTTTATCCTAAAATGTAGATTTAGAAAGGATCGCAGAAGATCGTGATTCTGAGTAAGAAATAAGGTTTATTCCTACTGTATTCGCTACCTAATTTGGTAAAAATATTATTATTGCCGATAAAAGCATACGATGAAGACTGGACAACACTAATAGTAATGACATTTTGTCTAGTCAGGTTGGTAGCATTGTTCAAGAAAATGGAGTCATTGATATAATTCACGACCAAGTAGAGCTACCTTATTTGTCTCTTTTTCCTTATGGAATACATCTTGAGATGGTAAAGGATGACAATAGTTTTTTCAGGTATGTGTTAATACACGGAATCTTCCCTATATTTTATCTGTGACTTATATAATAATCTTGACTTGAAAAAATACCTCGCCTATTAATGTCAGATAAATCATGGCATCCGATTTGAAGAAAACATGATTAAATTACTAAACGGTTTTAGACAAATCTATGAAGAACTGTCGATATCCAGTTTCCTCTAGGAACAACGACATCTATCGTCTAATAATGACCGATGGCTAATTCTTAATTTTCGTCGACGAAGAAATTTTTATTATGTCAACTAGGTTTGACATACTGAAATTTTGACGCAACAAAGATTCTTATTTAACTGACATATCATCGGGGAACATCGGTCATGTCGCGATCATGCCTACTAACGAAAAATACCGAACCCATAATATTACACGACTAAATTGCATCCATTGCCAAGTGGCCTATCAATTAAAGTCCGTGACTGTACGAGAGATTGACAAAATTAGACAAAATTAAATAAATAAATAAAAAAAATGCCGTAGCTTAGAGATAAATTACACGAATGCAAATCATACTCAAAATGATACTTTTTTTTTTCATATCTTGTAATTAGTACCCATCAACATTGCAAAGAATAATAAAATATACTCTAAAGCCATAGGAAATGATTAATATGAAATATAAGACATTTAGAACAAAGCCTAGATGGGTCCTGTATTTCTTGGTTACCTGTTTTTGTGGAGTTAGCATTTTTATGAGAACAGAATGAACTCATCGATAACAGTTATGTCGATGTTTAATTTCGTCAATTTCTCGTTCTTGCTAGAAAAATATCGAGGTATAAGGGGTGTACCGATAAAAAAACTGGCAAATTCAAATGAAAAAATCGGACCGATATAGTTAGGGCGTTTGTGCACTACACTGACTTATAGGGCGTTTGTGCACTACAATGACTTTTACCGTCCGGTAGTCCGGTTTTTTACGGTCCGATATGCCACGCCATTAAATGTATATAGTAGCTTGTGCACTATACGTAATTTTACCGTCCGACATTTTACTTTTCCCCATTCCGGACAGTATTTTTCCGATCCGAGATGACAGCTATGAAAAACGTGTTAATGCTTGTGCACTTAGGTAGCTATAATTTCATGCTTTGGAAATTAACCAGGAAGTCTTAACTTAGCTGACTGTAGTGCATTTGTGTCACTACTGCATTTCAGGTACTCACAGTACAGCTTCTTCGAAACCTCTTCCAAACTATCTTTAACAATTTTTTTTTCTTTTTTTGTATGCAGTTTTCTAAATTATGGGATTGTTGTCAATATATCTGGCTATTCTTGCCGTGTTCCTTAAGATATCCTTGACTTATGCATACTATCCTTCTTACTTTTTGGCACTGATTTCGTTTCATAAAACTATGCCAAAGAGACGAAGATTTGTATAGGATTAAATAATTGATTAAAGACCCATAAAAATTTCACATGATATGTGACATAATTCCTTTCACAGAGCCCAAGGCAGGGGTATATTAAAAAAAACATGGAGATTAACCAGAAATATAGGTCACTTCTGCAGAACACGAAATCGTGCAGTGGGGAATAAAAAAAAAGAGCTTGGAAAAATAGATTTCGAAGGGGTTCTGGAGAACTTGTATTGTGAATACTGAAATTGCAGTAGCAACAAAAAAGGACCAAAGTTAGCTAATTTAAGACCTCCTAGTAAATTACAAAAGCCAGAAATTACAGCTTTTTAACTATATTGACCCGATGTTTTCATTTGAATTTGCCAGTTTTTTATCGGTACACCCCTTAGTCATGAGAGAGGTAAATAAATACCTTGTGAGGTAGTGCTGGGAGCGGTGCCAGCGCTGGTAGCGGGCAAATTGTGGCTGATGCCGTTGGCGACTGGTTCTTCTGGCTTCTTCTCCGGTTGACTGGGCTATGGAAGAAATACTCTTTTACAACGAAATTCATTCAGCAAAATAATAGTACATTGTGCCTGTAGGTTAGGGTGCTTCTTATTTTTGCAGTTTTGTAGGATGTAAGAACCAATAAAGGAGCTGTTTGCTGTCCCGATTGCAATTTTCTATGGGGCACCCTCTCATTTTGTTATTTGATAAGTAAACCATATTTGTCTTCTTTTTCAATTATTATGAACAAAAATTAGGGGTCGCTACCCAGGTACAAAGTTCAAGAAAGGGAAAATGATTAGTCGTTTTTCTATTACTTCGGTAGCGACCCCTAATTTTTGTTTATAATAAATGAAAAAAAAAAACAAAAAAATGGTCTCTCAAATGGTCTCTCAATGGTTTATCAAATAACAAAATGAAAGGGTGCCCTATACAAAATTGCAATCGGGAGAGCAAAGAGCTCCTTTATTGGTTCGAACATCCTACAAATATGCAAAAATAAGAAGCACCCTAGTAGGTAGGTAAGTACGGTATTACTAACGAGTGAGTCTTTTAATGACAGCCTCCGTAGCCTAGTTGGTAGTGACCCTGCTTACGAAGCTGGAGGTTTCGGGTTCGAATCTCGGCGAGGGCATTATTTGTGTATTAATTTATCACAAATATTTGTTCCTTGGTCATGGCTGTCTATATGTATATAAGTATCTATATGTATATATCTATTATATATATCGTCGCCTGGTACACATCACAAGCCATAATTGAGCTTACCGTGGGACTAGGTCGATTTGTGTAAGATGTCCCAAGATATTTATTATTTATTTATTTATTTTATTACTAACGAGTGAGTCTTTTAATGACTCGATTTAGTATTCCGCTTACCGACCGTGATGCATACAGTTTTTTTTCATCACACTTGCCGACAAAAAAATAAGTTTTAAGACAAAATATTATCAAATGACATACTGACATTTCTATTACTCCCTAGGGAATTTCACTTTCTATTACTCCCGCTACGCATGCAAGAAATGGCGCGCTTAGACAGCAAGTGTGATGAAATAGTACATTGTGCATCAAGATGCACCTCCCTAGGGAGATCAGTACGGTATTACTAACGAGAGTGTTAGAAGCCCGACGCGGTAGGCGGAGGCCTTTTAATAACTCGAGTTAGTATGCCTCTTTCCAATCGTGATACATACAATGTTTTTCATCATACTTGCGGACAAAAAATTAAGTTATAAGACAACATATATTACTCCCGTGATGCATGCAAGCAATGGCGCGCTTTGAAAGCAAATGCGATGAAAAAAAAAAGCCGCCTTCAACCAATTTCTCCAAGATCTCATTATCATACCCCGACTTGGTACCAACGGGACCATCTCGTTTTGAAGTCAGTTATATAAGTTATTCCTGCATTTGTCGTGTATATGCTTATAATGTAAGAAAAAAACTTTATTACAAATTTATGACTTATACACGGTGTTACGTCAGCATTCCGAAAGATTTTAATGCGGGATTCCTGACCATATTTAGAGTCTTTAATGTTATATAAAATTTCCTGGATTCGGCTTGGTTTCAGAGATAATCAACCTTTTTTCGAAATAAGTTTTTCGACGTAACTCGTCATTTAACTTCTTTTGGATTACAATGCTACCACAATGTGTTCTAATATTACCACACCTTTTGCTTGACAATCAAAAAATACGAATAGACTTGACGAAATAACCTTGTTGTTATGATAAAAATTACTGGAAATGTTAAAAAGTATTCAAATCGGCCTAAAAAAAAGAAAAAAAATTTTTTTTTTTGGTGGAATTGACATTAGGTCTCATAATATTTTTTGTTTATTTTGATGTCTAGAATGCATAGTTAAAATATTTCGCAATGCTCGCGTAACACCGTGTATAGTTTTCTCATGGATGCTTATATCAGAACGACCAAAATTAGATCAATCGGTAAACATCAGCTTAAAATAAAAAATAATCATCAAAATTCGGTTCACCCAGTTGGAAGTTATGAGGTAAAAAATATTAAAAAAATTTTAGAGTCGAATTGAAAACCTCCTCCTTTTTTTTCAAGTCGGTTGAAAAGTTAATGAAGAAAATAAACGGGTATTTTACTACTATTTTAAATAATAAATCGACAGTGAGACTAGGTCGATTTGTGTAAGATGTCTCAAAATATTAATAATAAATAAATAAATATCTTGGGACATCTTACACAAATCAACCTAGTCCCACGGTAAGCTCAATTAAGGCTTGTGGTGTGGATACTAGGCGACGATATATATAATATATAGATTATGTATCTATCTATTATATATATCGTCTAGATCTATTATATATAGAGTATAGATACTTAAATACATAGACCGCCATGAACAAGGAACAAATATTTGTGATAAATAAATACATAAATATTGCCCTCGCCGGGATTCGAACCCGGAACCTCCAGCTTTGTAGACAGGATCACTACCAACTAGGCTACGGAGGCTGACGAAAATAATAGTAACGAGAAAGAAAAATAGAAATGAAGCCAAAATGTACCTTACTACTAGGCGTTAAAGGCCTCGGATCCAATAGTTCTAGAAGAGACGAGCAAAATGACGATAAGGCTTGAGACAACCATTGGCTGTGGGGTGTCGCCGCTTCCCTGGAATAATCCGTAATTATTATTTACCTACGAGCAAATAAAACATGGAAGCCGCACGCCATACTAAATTGCCTTTCAAAAACACACACACACACATCATTAGCCTATGGTAGTCCACTGCTGGACGTAGGCCTCTCCTATTAAATATGCGTATAGACGCCTGGGTAAGCGGATTGGCGATCGCAGTAATAGACACACAGAATTAGATTTGGATAGAAGAAAAAAGTTCATTCATTTGTATGGCGGCCGAGCGTGTCAGATTTTGTACTGAAGTTGCCTATGATTTTAAATATATCTCAGACCCTTGAGTATTCATATTTTTGTGTGTTGTTGCAATTAAAATTACTTAAGGAGGCATTATTAATGTTTTTGTTCACTTCAACTTACAAAATTTGACGCCCGAAAGCTGCAAGCTGCGATTAAAGACGGACAACTCAGTGGATTTCACTGAATTCACTTGACACGCTAAGTATAAACGTTTGCTTGGTCTATGGTATATATGACATCTGTGAATAGACACCATAACAACTCCACGCCAACGCGGCAGCAACTCTACTCACACTCACTATGAGTAGTCAACTAGTTGATCCACCCAATGGTCACTAGTGGACAACGTGGTTTCAACGAGTGGGCATGAAAATGGTTGCTCGATACACGTCAGTCGCAAACGCATATTCGTTGTGTGGACAACGTGTGGTCGATGCGTGACAAACGAGTCGGGGTTGACCTTTAGTGTACGATGCGTAGGCCACTCGTCGTACACTACTTTAATATCATTTTTTTAAATTAAACCAAATGATTAGAGTTGAGTCGAATGGGTGTGGAGTGTGCGAAGACCTTAACCCGTTCAAAGGCTTTTTTCTGTGAAGGGGCGGTCGGGTCTCTGCTTAATTGTACATTAAATAATTGTCAAATTGTAATACTTGAAAACGATTGCAAGAAATGCGTATTAATACCCATTTTCCTAAAAGCCTGGGTAACACACTGTATGTGTGAAATAAAGAAATGGAACGTATTGTAAAAAAAAACAAAAATCAAATTATTTATTAACTAAATATTTCAATTTGTACTTTTTTTTAAATGAAAAACGATTAAGATCACCTAAAGGTGCAATTAAACTAAAAGAGCATTCGCTGTTCTAACCACCCACTCTACGAAATTCGATCGGTACACAAAACGTGATTGGTTGATTTCTTAGAACGGGCGCTAGAACAGCGAATGCTCTTTTGGTTTAAACGCACCTTAACGTCCGAGGTGGGGATCGAACCCACGTGCTCTGCTTTCGCGACTGATGCCTGCGCGGTTGCTAAGACCGAGTGGCCGAGGGGTGCAGGTCGTTTTTCTTTGGTATATGACATCTAATATTTATAAAAAATTGGGAATAACAACAAAAAATAAGTGTAAGTGACTGACCCAGCCACACTGGTTCTCACCTATATCCCCGCCAATGTCGTCGGTCGGTGGAAGCCCTGTGGTACGGGAACAAGTCTGCTTGCATGCTGACGAGGGTCTGTAAGTGACTGACCCAGCCACACTGGTTCTCACCTATATCCCCGCCAATGTCGTCGGTCGGTGGAAGCCCTGTGGTACGGGAACAAGTCTGCTTGCATGCTGACGAGGGTCTGTAAGTGACTGACCCAGCCACACTGGTTCTCACCTATATCCCCGCCAATGTCGCCGGTCGGTGGAAGCCCTGTGGTACGGGAACAAGTCTGCTTGCATGCTGACGAGGGTCTGTAAGTGACTGACCCAGCCACACTGGTTCTCACCTATATCCCCGCCAATGGCGGCGATCGGTGGAAGCCCTGTGGTACGGGAACAATGCTTGCATGCTGACGAGGGTCTGTAAGTGACTGACCCAGCCACACTGGTTCTCACCTATATCCCCGCCAATGTCGTCGGTCGGTGGAAGCCCTGTGGTACGGGAACAAGTCTGCTTGCATGCTGACGAGGGTCACTTGTAAGTGACTGACCCAGCCACACTGGTTCTCACCTATATCCCCGCCAATGTCGCCGGTCGGTGGAAGCCCTGTGGTACGGGAACAAGTCTGCTTGCATGCTGACGAGGGTCTGTAAGTGACTGACCCAGCCACACTGGTTCTCACCTATATCCCCGCCAATGTCGCCGGTCGGTGGAAGCCCTGTGGTACGGGAACAAGTCTGCTTGCATGCTGACGAGGGTCTGTAAGTGACTGACCCAGCCACACTGGTTCTCACCTATATCCCCGCCAATGTCGCCGGTCGGTGGAAGCCCTGTGGTACGGGAACAATGCTTGCATGCTGACGAGGGTCTGTAAGTGACTGACCCAGCCACACTGGTTCTCACCTATATCCCCGCCAATGTCGCCGGTCGGTGGAAGCCCTGTGGTACGGGAACAAGTCTGCTTGCATGCTGACGAGGGTCTGTAAGTGACTGACCCAGCCACACTGGTTCTCACCTATATCCCCGCCAATGGCGGCGATCGGTGGAAGCCCTGTGGTACGGGAACAATGCTTGCATGCTGACGAGGGTCTGTAAGTGACTGACCCAGCCACACTGGTTCTCACCTATATCCCCGCCAATGTCGTCGGTCGGTGGAAGCCCTGTGGTACGGGAACAAGTCTGCTTGCATGCTGACGAGGGTCACTTGTAAGTGACTGACCCAGCCACACTGGTTCTCACCTATATCCCCGCCAATGTCGCCGGTCGGTGGAAGCCCTGTGGTACGGGAACAAGTCTGCTTGCATGCTGACGAGGGTCTGTAAGTGACTGACCCAGCCACACTGGTTCTCACCTATATCCCCGCCAATGTCGCCGGTCGGTGGAAGCCCTGTGGTACGGGAACAATGCTTGCATGCTGACGAGGGTCTGTAAGTGACTGACCCAGCCACACTGGTTCTCACCTATATCCCCGCCAATGTCGCCGGTCGGTGGAAGCCCTGTGGTACGGGAACAAGTCTGCTTGCATGCTGACGAGGGTCTGTAAGTGACTGACCCAGCCACACTGGTTCTCACCTATATCCCCGCCAATGTCGCCGGTCGGTGGAAGCCCTGTGGTACGGGAACAAGTCTGCTTGCATGCTGACGAGGGTCTGTAAGTGACTGACCCAGCCACACTGGTTCTCACCTATATCCCCGCCAATGTCGTCGGTCGGTGGAAGCCCTGTGGTACGGGAACAAGTCTGCTTGCATGCTGACGAGGGTCTGTAAGTGACTGACCCAGCCACACTGGTTCTCACCTATATCCCCGCCAATGTCGCCGGTCGGTGGAAGCCCTGTGGTACGGGAACAAGTCTGCTTGCATGCTGACGAGGGTCTGTAAGTGACTGACCCAGCCACACTGGTTCTCACCTATATCCCCGCCAATGTCGTCGGTCGGTGGAAGCTCTGTGGTACGGGAACAATGCTTGCATGCTGACGAGGGTCTGTAAGTGACTGACCCAGCCACACTGGTTCTCACCTATATCCCCGCCAATGTCGCCGGTCGGTGGAAGCCCTGTGGTACGGGAACAAGTCTGCTTGCATGCTGACGAGGGTCTGTAAGTGACTGACCCAGCCACACTGGTTCTCACCTATATCCCCGCCAATGTCGCCGGTCGGTGGAAGCCCTGTGGTACGGGAACAAGTCTGCTTGCATGCTGACGAGGGTCTGTAAGTGACTGACCCAGCCACACTGGTTCTCACCTATATCCCCGCCAATGTCGTCGGTCGGTGGAAGCTCTGTGGTACGGGAACAATGCTTGCATGCTGACGAGGGTCTGTAAGTGACTGACCCAGCCACACTGGTTCTCACCTATATCCCCGCCAATGTCGCCGGTCGGTGGAAGCCCTGTGGTACGGGAACAAGTCTGCTTGCATGCTGACGAGGGTCTGTAAGTGACTGACCCAGCCACACTGGTTCTCACCTATATCCCCGCCAATGTCGCCGGTCGGTGGAAGCCCTGTGGTACGGGAACAAGTCTGCTTGCATGCTGACGAGGGTCTGTAAGTGACTGACCCAGCCACACTGGTTCTCACCTATATCCCCGCCAATGTCGTCGGTCGGTGGAAGCTCTGTGGTACGGGAACAATGCTTGCATGCTGACGAGGGTCTGTAAGTGACTGACCCAGCCACACTGGTTCTCACCTATATCCCCGCCAATGTCGCCGGTCGGTGGAAGCCCTGTGGTACGGGAACAATGCTTGCATGCTGACGAGGGTCTGTAAGTGACTGACCCAGCCACACTGGTTCTCACCTATATCCCCGCCAATGTCGCCGGTCGGTGGAAGCCCTGTGGTACGGGAACAAGTCTGCTTGCATGCTGACGAGGGTCTGTAAGTGACTGACCCAGCCACACTGGTTCTCACCTATATCCCCGCCAATGTCGCCGGTCGGTGGAAGCCCTGTGGTACGGGAACAAGTCTGCTTGCATGCTGACGAGGGTCTGTAAGTGACTGACCCAGCCACACTGGTTCTCACCTATATCCCCGCCAATGTCGTCGGTCGGTGGAAGCTCTGTGGTACGGGAACAATGCTTGCATGCTGACGAGGGTCTGTAAGTGACTGACCCAGCCACACTGGTTCTCACCTATATCCCCGCCAATGTCGCCGGTCGGTGGAAGCCCTGTGGTACGGGAACAAGTCTGCTTGCATGCTGACGAGGGTCTGTAAGTGACTGACCCAGCCACACTGGTTCTCACCTATATCCCCGCCAATGTCGCCGGTCGGTGGAAGCCCTGTGGTACGGGAACAAGTCTGCTTGCATGCTGACGAGGGTCTGTAAGTGACTGACCCAGCCACACTGGTTCTCACCTATATCCCCGCCAATGTCGCCGGTCGGTGGAAGCCCTGTGGTACGGGAACAAGTCTGCTTGCATGCTGACGAGGGTCTGTAAGTGACTGACCCAGCCACACTGGTTCTCACCTATATCCCCGCCAATGTCGCCGGTCGGTGGAAGCCCTGTGGTACGGGAACAATGCTTGCATGCTGACGAGGGTCTGTAAGTGACTGACCCAGCCACACTGGTTCTCACCTATATCCCCGCCAATGTCGCCGGTCGGTGGAAGCCCTGTGGTACGGGAACAAGTCTGCTTGCATGCTGACGAGGGTCTGTAAGTGACTGACCCAGCCACACTGGTTCTCACCTATATCCCCGCCAATGTCGCCGGTCGGTGGAAGCCCTGTGGTACGGGAACAATGCTTGCATGCTGACGAGGGTCTGTAAGTGACTGACCCAGCCACACTGGTTCTCACCTATATCCCCGCCAATGTCGCCGGTCGGTGGAAGCCCTGTGGTACGGGAACAAGTCTGCTTGCATGCTGACGAGGGTCTGTAAGTGACTGACCCAGCCACACTGGTTCTCACCTATATCCCCGCCAATGTCGCCGGTCGGTGGAAGCCCTGTGGTACGGGAACAATGCTTGCATGCTGACGAGGGTCTGTAAGTGACTGACCCAGCCACACTGGTTCTCACCTATATCCCCGCCAATGTCGCCGGTCGGTGGAAGCCCTGTGGTACGGGAACAAGTCTGCTTGCATGCTGACGAGGGTCTGTAAGTGACTGACCCAGCCACACTGGTTCTCACCTATATCCCCGCCAATGTCGCCGGTCGGTGGAAGCCCTGTGGTACGGGAACAATGCTTGCATGCTGACGAGGGTCTGTAAGTGACTGACCCAGCCACACTGGTTCTCACCTATATCCCCGCCAATGTCGCCGGTCGGTGGAAGCCCTGTGGTACGGGAACAATGCTTGCATGCTGACGAGGGTCTGTAAGTGACTGACCCAGCCACACTGGTTCTCACCTATATCCCCGCCAATGTCGCCGGTCGGTGGAAGCCCTGTGGTACGGGAACAATGCTTGCATGCTGACGAGGGTCTGTAAGTGACTGACCCAGCCACACTGGTTCTCACCTATATCCCCGCCAATGTCGCCGGTCGGTGGAAGCCCTGTGGTACGGGAACAATGCTTGCATGCTGACGAGGGTCTGTAAGTGACTGACCCAGCCACACTGGTTCTCACCTATATCCCCGCCAATGTCGCCGGTCGGTGGAAGCCCTGTGGTACGGGAACAATGCTTGCATGCTGACGAGGGTCTGTAAGTGACTGACCCAGCCACACTGGTTCTCACCTATATCCCCGCCAATGGCGGCGGTCGGTGGAAGCCCTGTGGTACGGGAACAAGTCAGCTTGCATGCTGACGAGGGTCACTTGTAAGGCGCCGCCGTTGGAGAGGGACGGGTGTTCTGATCGACCCACTGGAGAAAGAGAGACAAGACATTGTAATGAGATATTTTTGAGGAACGATAAGGTTTTTCGCTCTGCAGGCATAAGGTGTCGGACAGCTGTCGGATTCATTGGTACTGAACATAAAGTGTCGAAACTCTATTGTATTTGGAAGTTTATTGATATTGTAATGGATTACGACGAGAAATCGGCCGCTGGACTGAAAATTGAACTTCGCAGGGAAAACAGGGGCGCAAAGTTAATGGTATTAAAGAAAATTACTAGAACTTTGTTCATTTCAAGGGAATTTACTTAGAACTGTTTTTTTTATTTATTTTAGAAAACAATATTCGTAAAGTAATGGTTTTAATGATAAATATACCAACAAGTATATCGAAAATTACATTCGGGTATTTATATTGACAATCCGTTGAACCTTACGCCACATGGCTGTCACCTCACCGCCCCATAGAGTCGGAAAATGTATCAAAAACCCTCATGAAGTGACAATGTTTAGTACCAGTGACTTTGCGCCCCTGTTTTAGAGCTCCGTCTATAGTTCGGCGACCCTTTTTTTAGTAATAATCGATTACAAAATCAATTAACTTTTAAATACAACAGAATTTCGATATTATATGTTTAGTACCTATGAATCCGACAAAAAAGAAAAGAAAAATATCGAAGACCCTCATTACAAAGCATGGTAACTCATATATAATAGGGTGTTCCATATTTTACGAATTTTAGAATTTAATAACGCATACCCCCTAAATCGGTTTCTTTAACCCCAAAACACTCTGGATGAAAAATCAGCTTATTCCTGTAACAGGAACCCACGATTTGCAACTGAAATTCCGATACAAATTACTATGAAAAAATTTGGTCAGACAGTAAGTTGATAATAATAATATATTGTTTTTCTGTTCTCATCAAGTTTAATATTATGACATAATGTTTATAAGGCAGTAGTATAAGTGTAAACCATAGAAAAAAAAATTGTCATTTTCATACACTGTATAGGAAAATGGCATGAAAGTCGGCACGGGTTGCAGTTGCAGGAATGAACTGATGTACAGAGTGTTTTAAGGTAAAAGAAACCGATTTAGGGGGTATGCGTTATTAATTTCTAGAATTCGTAAAATATGGGACACCCTAATGTGTAAGATAAAAAATACTCACAACCAGGGTCATCACACAAATGCAAGTCTATCCTAGGAGCTAACAAGTGATAAGAGGTCTCCCGAACGTCGTGTTTCGCGAACATTCGCGCCAGAATGTCGTGTTCGCTCGACGACGAGCGGCTGTGGATTTGTTCTAGAGGTTCTTCTACCTGTGGAAGAGTTGGGACGTTAATTCCATTAAATAAACGTTTTAGTATTATATGAATTGCGCTGTGTGTGGCTTGTTATATAATAATTATGTTTTAATGTATGTATTCCTTTAGGAAGTTTAATTAGGCTAAGAATAACTTTAGTATAGGATAATATTTTCTTCGGTTACCGCGAGGATTACTCATGAAATAAAACTATGAAAACGGATAAACTCGCGTATATTAACTAATTTTAACTTCATTCCACGAACCCTGTAAAGTGTTCGAAACGTCGGAATGAAGTTAAAATTAGTTAATATACGCGAGTTTATCCGTTTTCATAGTTTTATTTCTTTAGTATAGGATTTATATTTTGCATGCCTTGTTGTGGCGTAATATGCACTCATGAATTGTACCGCACTAACATGACCTGTATTGAAATCTGTGTGTATTAAATGAATATGAATATGAATATTCATGATCACATTGATCACATGTAAAAGATGAAAAGATTGGGCGTTTTATTGCAAAACCAACAACACAGAAAACAATAGTAAAGTACATATATAACCTTAAAAATAAATAAACTTAAACAAGAACTACAACAATAACCTTAAAAATTACAAATAAAACTACCTACCTATCAAAATCAGGCTCCAAGCGGGGCCCCTTAGGCAATCCCATCACGAAAATGTCATATACAAGAAAATTTTGAAAGAGTGGCCGGAGGCAGGTCGACATAGATCACATTGGAGAAAATGGGGGGAGGCCTTTGCCCAGCAGTGGGACACTATAGGCTCATAATAATAATAAAATACAAGGAAATATAGGGTAGGCCAAATATGATGAGAATGTTTTCAAATTCTTCACGTCTTGGGCTATCAAAATATACCCCATGTATGGTAAGTATATCATTTTTCGATAAATCGAGTTTGAAACAGACGGACATGACGAATATATCGTCGGCTGACAACCAAAACTCACTATAAAAACTGTCACTACTCTTAGCAACCTCTTATGTCAGTATTAAATCAGAACTGAGATACGATCTCTATTTCAAGTAGGTATTTGTTACTTAGTGAGTTTTGGTTGTCAACCGACGATATAAGGGTTCCGTTTTTGAAATTTTGGCTACGGAACTCTAAAAATGGACCACCTTGATACAAAGAAACATCGCAACAACGTGATACACAATGATCTTCTTAGCACCTTTAGCCCTGGTAGGTACACAATGATACAGAACACATGAATAGTCACATCGTGGTACACAATAAAGTGGTATACAATGAGTCAGTGGTACACAATGAGACAGTGGTACACAGTGACCTTCCTGGCAGCTTTAGCCCTGGTAGGTACACAATGATACAGAACACATGAATAGTCACATAGTGGTACACAATAAAGTGGTATACAATGAGTCAGTGGTAAACAATGAGACAGTGGCACTGTTAAAAATTAGGCAATTTTACAGACGAAAAACTGTAAAATTACATCATATTCACAGAAAAATTTGTAATTTGACATATTTTTCATCAATTTTAAATTTATTTTTGTAAAATTGATGAAAAATATGTGAAATTACATTTTTTTCTGTGAAAATGATGTAATTTTACAGAATTCTGTAATTTTTTCGTCTGTAAAATTCCCTAATTTTTAACAGTGGGTACACAGTGACCTTCCTGGCAGCTTTAGCCCTGGTAGCGGTTGCCGTGGCTCGTCGGACAGGCTCGGCTAAGGCGGCGGCACAAGCCAGCATGGCTCGAAGCTGTCCGTCTGTTAATGCCCACGCCACTGGTTCGGGACGGATCGCTAGACGGGAACCGATCACTGCACAATCTGGGAAAGAAATACACATAATAGTTTATACAACCGTACCTGCGACCATACACAACATGGACGTCTAACGCCAGCACAAAAATGCCCCCAAAACCAATTGTTCAATAGGCATGATGACTGGCAAGTCAAATCAGCATCTTTTTTCGAACTGTCAAAACGATCACCACTATGGAATTTTATATGAAATACTCAAAAGTGACGTCACGTTTGAGTACTGCCAAATGACCTACTCTTTTAAGTTCTTTTCAATCTATTAAATAGAAATTCTGTTTAAAAATGACTGCAATCTACATCTTAGTAATAATTTCTTCGTGTATTATGTCGTGCATAATGTTAAATAATTTATTTTAACTACAGTCATCATCCCTATTGTGCCAAGGTGGGCAGGACATAGCGCTTTTCTTAACGCCACGCATATTTCGGCGCAACATCTTTGACAAACGTTTATAGAATATAGCCAATCAAAACTTTGATGAACCAATCACAACTATTTTTACATGGCGGTTTAAGTTTTTATAGGTTGATATTGAAATTCATTACCGTGATGCATTGAAGAGGGTTTGACAGTTGTCAACTAAAATAGGCAATTTAGTATGGCGTGCGGCTTCCATGTTTTATTTGTTCGTAGAACCGTACGTAATGAGAGGCATTAAGCCATGAGTGTGTTCTCGCTACGCTCGTGTCATAATAGGTTAACACGAGTGTTTGAAGGCCTAATGACGTATAGTTGCTTACACTACTTTATATAAACACATTTCATAAGTACTTTGAAATGGGTTCTGACGCCATAGCGAAGTTACCTGCATTTTTAGTAATTCTACTTGTATATCTTTGTATCTACGCGAATATTTGATTTTATTGTAGACACATACGCCGAGTGACTACAAATCACATTT
Organism: Thaumatotibia leucotreta; assembly: GCA_025490895.1. NCBI lineage: Eukaryota > Metazoa > Arthropoda > Insecta > Lepidoptera > Tortricidae > Thaumatotibia > Thaumatotibia leucotreta. Next base: position 17,800 of record JALPQI010002901.1, on the reverse strand, counting down.
CCAACCAGGGACCGGAACCGTTATTTTCTCCATACAAAAATAACGGTTCTTTTTTCGTTCTTTTTGTTTGTAAGTTAATGGAGTAATTTAAAAATATGTGAGTGAGTTTAGTGAAACATCCCACTTTGTCGTTTGCCATAAAGCCGCTTTGTCAGTTTATTCATAAGAAGATACAAGGAAATCTCGTCTTTATGGTAAGCGACAAAGTGGGACGTTTTACTAAAAACTAACACATATGATACTGTAAATTACACAAAATATTGAGCAGTACATAATCAGTATAAAACATTTGAAAATATTGGGCAATTTTCGAGGTTTTTGTAAAATACCGGTTCCAGTCCCTGTTTCCAACTAAAATGCACTTTTCAGATACGATTTCAGTTATATTTTCATAAGAGCAAAACATCAACGAACGTAATGGCGGCAATTAAATAGGCATGATGGATGACTGGCAAGTCAAATCAGCATCTTTTTTCGAACTGTCAAAGCCATCACCACTATGGAATTTTATATGAAATACTCAAAAGTGACGTCACGTTTGAGTACTGCCAAATGACCTACTCTTTTAAGTTCTTTTCAATTTATTAAATAGAAGTTCTGTATAAAAATTACTGCAATCTACATCTTAGTAATAATTTCTTCGTGTATTATGTCGTGCATAATGTTAAATAATTTATTTTAACTACAGTCATCATCCCAATTTTCCAATATTTAATAGCAATGTGCCTCACCTGCTAGCCTCTTCTTTATAACAATTCGACAGTGTGTGTTGCCGAGTAGCAGCCTCAGTGGTGGCAAATTGGCAGACGCGCCATGCGCTTTGGCTTCTATCCGGGCGCTTTGCCATTCTAATTCCTGCAACGTAATAATCAACAGTTAAAAATCTAAAAAATAAAAACTATTTCGAACGATTTTTCCGAGATCACTACATCAGATCCTCTCCAACTCCTCCTGCGGGTGTCGTAAGAGTCGACTAAGGGATTGAAGTGTCACTGACTATTATTTGATAAAAAAAATGATGATGGGCAGCAGCGTCATCATACTGGACACATTACTGCGATCGCCAACCCGCTTGCCCAGCGTGGCGATTATGGGCATTTACCTCCTAAGGCGTCTATACGCATAGTTAATAGGAGAGGCCTAAGTCCAGCAGTGGACTATTATAGGCTGATGATGATGACTACATCAGATCCCGACTTGGTTCCAACGGAATCATCTCAGTTGGCATGATATTGAGATATTCGTCCATTTGTCGTGCACATGCATAACGCTTTAAAACTTATATGGTTTTCTCGTGACGCCACTATCAGAACTGGACCAAATTAAAATGGGAAATTGATTATTTTTGACTTAAATAAGCTTTCCTTTAATTTAACGGAAATATATAAAAACACGTTGTATAATATTTTAAAAACGTAGGTACTTTTTCCCGCTACTGTAATTATTAGGGTTAGGAATTTTGGTGGCATTAGGTGAACAGAGAACAGTGGAGTCGTTGCTCAAATTATTCATGATTGATTGAATAATTAATTAATCAAAAAAAATACATAAACGTATTCTTTTTAACAGGGTTTCACCCATTTTAAGTATTAAATAATTTTATTGTATTAATATTTGACTACCTAAAAATATAAATTCAATATTTTTTTACAGAATATAGCTTATAATTATTATATAATATTTATGGGCTTCGAGAATACTAGAACCTAGAAAGTCAAATAAATATATTTTCTCATTTATCAACATTTTTATTGAAAATTAATATTTTTTAGATTCTCAAAAATAAAATTCGTGTTATTTATTTCAATTCATTGATAAACAGCTTGAACTAAACACTATTTCGTTATTATTTTATAAGTTACTCATTTATTCAAGTAAAAAATGTTTGTAACACCGACTCCACTGCTCTCTGTTCCATAAATGCCACCAAAATCCTAACCCTAGTAATTATTTATACCGTGTCTCAGTGTTGCCGCAGCCTAAGGTTTACCTTAAATATGAGAAGCTGCCCAGTATCGGGGTTCTTGATCCTCGTCAGCCTGAGGTCCCCCCGCCGCCCCTCCGGCGTCCGCGATTCCACTGTCACCCGAGATATCTAAAAAAGGTGATTTTTATTTTAAAGACAAACGGGTCTTAGGCACTGGTCTCACCTGGTACGCACTCCCGTGTAAATAAAAGAGACACGGAGATACTCGCCCGGCTGTGATAGCTGATAGCTGGGCGAGTATCGCCGTGTCTCTTTTATTTAAACGGAAGTGTGTAATCTTTTGTTTGTGTTTATAGCCGATAGTTCATAGCTTAGTAGCTCGCGGTGAGACCAGTGCCTTAATCGCGTAAATTTACGTTTAATTATATCCTGACGTTTCGGGCATAACGTTACACGCAGTACTACGCAGGCAGACTACTAAACTTTAAATCAATATAAGATGATTTTTTACTTAAAAACCGGCCAAGAGCATGTCGGGTCATGGTCACTGTAGAGTTCCGTAGTTATTCAAAAAATAAAAAACCGGCCAAGAGCATGTCGGGCCATGCTCACTGTAGAGTTCCGTAGTTATTCAAAAAATAAAAAACCGGCCAAGAGCATGTCGGGCCATGCTCACTGTAGAGTTCCGTAGTTATTCAAAAACGGAGCTGATGATGTTCGAAATAGTTTTATTTTAAAGTATTCTATAAGCCCACTTCTTCATGATTTTTTCGACATAAAGGATCAAAAGTTAGAGGGAAAAAGATCAACAGTGACACACAATATTGGTTCTTCTGAAGCGGTTATCTCCGAAAATATTGACTTTGGAAAAAAAGTATATTTTAAGATCCTTATTCTTTATGGAATACGATATACGATACTCCACACTATAGGATTACAGCAAAAAAAGTGTAGGGGAGCTACCCGAAAACATATGACATTAATCACACCGACAAAGTGGTAGAATAAAATATTTTTAAAATATTGTTTTCGGGTAGCTCCCCTACACTTTTTTTGCTGTAATCCTATAGTGTGGAGTATCGTATATCGTATTCCATAAAGAATAAGGATCTTAAAAGATACTTTTTTTCCAAAGTCAATATTTTCGGAGATAACCTCTGTATGTAGTATGTATTGTATGAAATTACAAATTTCTAGTACTAACGGCCTATGAGCTATGCTGCGGACAGTCGTCTGACATGGGGAAACTATAAGGGTTCCTAGTTTACTACGGAACCATAAAAACACAAAAGCTCCAGTGAGCTTTTTTTTTAAAAAGGCTAACTTTTTTTGTAATTTAATTAATTAGCCACAGCCAGACTACAGTAAGTATATATCGTCGGCTGACAAGCAAAATTCACTATAAAAACTGTCACTACTCTTAGCAACATCTTATGTCAGTATTAAATCAGAACTGAGATAGGAGCTTTATTTCAAGTAGGTATTTGTTACTTAGTGAGTTTTGCTTGTCAGCCGACGATATACTTGTTAGTTACCTGCACATTACTCGTAAATGCGTCGCACGCGAAGTCAATTTGAACTTGGTTCACAACCACGGAGATTCCATCTATTACCTGCCAACAAATGTTTTCTGTTGACCCAATGGTTGACTGGTAGGGAATGCTTAAGGAATTAAGAAAAAAACTCATATGTCAAAATATGCTTACATAATAATGGTAGTTTTTTTTATGAAAATAAAGTAAATAAGAAATATAATTTAAAAACATCCATATTACATTTAATATTTTTCTTCTCGTTTTTAATTTTATAGCTTGTTTTACATCTATATTGAATGAAAATTATCATTTTTTAATTTTCAGCTTACAGAGCCAAATTAAAAAGTTTTTATTTGAAAACTTCAAACGATGGTAGAACCCTAAAGATTTACTCAAAATTTTTTTTTATTATTTTTCCCGTAGTCTAAAATATATTTAGAGACTTTTGGCAGGTACCTAGATCTCGCGTAAAAAAGTCAACTTCGGGACACTCTAATGTACAGATGACAGACTAGTGCAAAATTATTATCCTTCGGTTTTTCACGGAAACGCCCGAATGCATATTGCTGTCACAATTAACTTCAATATACATTGCACTGAAGCTAATTGAGACAGAGAGATAAATTCGGCAGTGAAAATACTAAGAAAAAAGATTTTTCTCAAACATGCAATGAAATATTGTCTTTACGTTCCTTAATAGACTCGGAAGTATCGCTTTTAGGGCGCAGTAACTCACTGGGATGGAAATGGAATTTCATAACACTTTTCAGGCCTAGGTCAGCAAAGTAACTTTTATTTAATTTCGACAACATTGTTTTTTTTTTGTATTTCTTTGTATATTTGAGAAAAGCACTATACATGCCTCGACGTGAAAACGGATTCCCGGCTTCGTTACCTATCCGTATTAACCAACTTGGCCGGAAATCCTCATTTCCCGGCCTCTGATGTAATGTACTATTGCACTGCATCTGTAGTATTTACCTTATGTATGTAGCTATACTTGCCAGCGGCGGGCATAGCCCCCGCGGCGCCCGGGTTGACCACCCGGGGCTCCGCGCATACTTCTAGTGCTATCCGGACCTCATCTAATTTCTGAAACAACATTAAAACTGTTTGATGAATCATTTAATTGATTTAAACTTTCACGATTATCACTCATATTTTAAAGACAAACGGGTCTTAATCGCGTAAACTTACGTGGTCGCAGGCAGACTCTTTTTCAGTAAAAGTCAGTTTCAGTCTGCCTGCGACCACGGGTGTAACGTCATGCCCGAAATGTCAGGATATAATTAAACGTAAGTTTACGCGATTAAGACCCGTTTGTCTTTAAAATATGAATCATTTCATGTCTCCATTTAAACAACCAGCGCGGAAGTTAGGCCGGCCGGAGTAGAAAATAGTACATTGTGCATCTAGGGAGGTAAGTACGGTATCACTAACGGTGTTACAAGCCCGACTTCGCTAATCGACCGTGATATTTTATACCGATGTATAAAATTCGCTATCTGATTGATTTATGACTTTGAAATGGTAACCTAGCAGCTATAGACAAAGGGTATTACGAGGGCTGCCTTTTAAGTCGTGTCGTTTGCCAACCTCCCGCGATTTAAAAAAAATAAACATATGGCATTTTCATCCTTTTGAATTTAGAACTCGAATACAAAAAAATGTTTTCAAATTGGTCGAATAGTTTTATTACAGCGTCTATTTAAAGGTGACAAGTCGGTTGTAAAAATGGAAATAACTAAGGAAAATTTGTATGCGATTATTTTCTACAACTTTAAAAGGGGATTATCGCGACTTCAGTGTTTTGAGGAGATCACTTCTGTGTTTAGTGATGCAGCACCTTGTCTTAGGACTGTAGAACGCTGGTATTTACAATTTCAACGTGGGCAGTCTAGCCTCAGTGACAAGCCCCGTAAAGGTCGTCCAAAAACCGCCATGACGCAAGAGAATATCGAAGCCGTGCGGCAGCTAGTACTCGAAGATCGTCATGTGACCTACCGTGAAATAGAGGCGTCCGTGGGCATTTCAGGGACCACTATCCAAAAAATCCTGCACGAAGAACTTGGCGTAAGAAAGTTGATCTCTCGTTGGATACCACATTTGCTTAGCGACGACCAAAAAGCTGCCCGTGTTAGTTGGTGTCGCAAAACTCTGCAGCGATTCAGCCGAGGCGAGTCAAAACATGTTTATGATATGGTTAGTGGTGACGAGTCTTGGGTATATGCTTACGATCCAGATTCTAAACAGCAGTCAACTGTTTGGGTCTTTCAGGATGAGCCAAAACCGACCAAAGTCATACGCTCGCGGAGCACTTCAAAAAAAATGGTGGCCTCGTTTGTGGCATAGGGTGATCACGTCGCCACTATTGTACTAGAAAATCGCAAGACGGTTACCGCTGACTGGTATACCACTGTTTGTTTGCCGCAAGTCATAACCGAATTTCGAAAAAATAACTCGACGCGTCGTATGATACTGCATCATGACAATGCAAGTTCGCACACCGCCCGCCAAACACAGATGTTTTTGAGCGCCCAAAATGTGGAAATTTTAGATCACCCACCTTACAGCCCTGACTTAAGCCCTAACGATTTTTTTATGTTCCCCAAAATTAAGCAAAGTCTTCGTGGTCAACGCTTCAGCTCACCTGAAGAAGCTGTTGACGCTTACAAATCGGCCATTTTGACTACCCCCACTGCGGAGTGGAATAAATGTTTTAAAAACTGGTTTGAACGCATGCAAAAGTGTATTAAACATCGCGGAGAATTCTTCGAAAAACAATAAATGGTAATAATCTATAAAATTGTCTATACTTATTTCCATACCCCGTTATCAGTGTTGCAGATTCATTGAAAACGCTAGGGTTGGCACTTTACATGTTAATTTTAGTTTACCTACGTACCTATATAATATGACATGGTATTTGAAGTTGTTAACAAAATAAAACCTCTTTTCACCCCGTAATAAAAAAAGGTTATATTCCTTTTTTAGTCTATAATATGTGATAGTGTCATTTATTTGTCAAAATTGATTTATGACATAATGTAATTCGTTCTCTTAATATATAGTTAAAACTAGCGACCCGCCCCGGCTTTGCACGGGTACTATACCTACATATAAACCTTCCTCTTGAATTACTCTACCTATTAAAAAAAATCTCATCAAAATCCGTTGCGTAGTTTGAAAGATTTAAGCGTAGGGACAGAAAAAGTGACTTTATTTTATACTATGTAGTGACAGTGATAATGAATTTCTTCATTGATCACGCAGAATTTTCCCGGTTTAAGCTGGAGCTGATGGCGAAATTAGAAGTAACCCAAATGCGACGCGGAAATGGTTCGTGAATTATGTAACTTGTACAAATAACAGTGTATAAATAAGTTTAAAAAATGTACCTACATAAGTACCTACCTACATACAAGTATAAGTATAAGTACTTATTTAAGCATTTTTGATAATAGTTTATTTTAAATAAAATGTTCGGGTTTTTCTGTTACAGATAAAAATAAAAACCGGCTAAGTGCGAGTCGGACTCGCGCGCGAAGGGTTCCGTACCATTATCAATTTATTATTTAAAAAATACAGTTAAATCAACCTACCTCAAAATCGTTGATAGAGTTTATTAATGTGCATAAGATATATTTTTTTAGAATTTTATATCGCGTAGTTTAAAAAATAGAGGGGGGGGGGGACACATTTTTCAGACTTTGAGAGCTGATATCTCGAAAACAATTTGCTTAAGTAAAAATGAGATTTATAAACCTTCATATCATTTTCAAAGACCTTTCTATTAATACCCCACACGCTTATATACAACTAAAAATTTTTTTCTATCCCTCAGTTACATGTATGGAGGGCCCCCACCCCAATGGTTTTTTTTACAATTTAGTATCATAATCCTGTAGCGGTTTATACAACACATATCCTTACCAAATTTCGTAACTGTAGCATTTATAGTTTCCGAGTAAATTGGCTGTGACAGACGGACATGACGAATCTATAAGGGTTCCGTTTTTGCCATTTTGGCTACGGAACCCTAATAAGATACATTTGTGCCAGTGCACCATAAATTTTAAAGTAAGATGTCTTCGACATATACAATTATGACGATTATTGGGATGAAGTCGTTAAATTGTTTAGAAAATATATAATAGAATGTGAAAATGAATGGACAAATAGGGAAATCAGCTGCCCATGCAATAGCCAAACGTCACAATTAAGAAAAATGCTAATGAAAATATCACCTCAAAACATGTAACCTTTTGTGACAACCCTATGACTCAGTTTCAATGAATCTGCAACATTGATAACGGGGTATGCTTATTTCAAACGACACAACTTAAAAGGCAACCCTCGTAATTGAATTAATTAAAATCCAATACATATCGGTTTTTACAGGCGCAACGACGCAATGTTTTTCATCAAACATGCAATCAATAATAGTACATTGTGTTTTTACTCTTACGTGCTATGGACAATGTCTGAAATAAATTATTTAAATTTGTGCATCAAGGGAGGTAAGTACGAATTTGCTAACGAGAGTGCTAGAAGCCCGATGCCGTAGGCGGAGGGCTTTTAATGACTCGAGTTAGTATTCCGCTTACCGACCGTGATGCATACAATGTCTTTCATCACACTGGCCGACAAAAAAATAAGAAAAACGTGCATTATATAATGTTATTATTATATACCTATTCGGAGAGAAACCTTTACTTCTCTATAAATTATTACTTATAAATGTTCTGACTTTTTAGAGACTTTACATCTCTTGTTATTATTATTCTATTTCAATTTATTTAAAATCAATTTTATGTTTGTTTTTTTTAATGCATGTTAGTTGTAAGATGTACCATGATTGATTGAAAAAATAATTCCCGCCAAGTTTCTTACCGGTTCTTCTTGGGTCAGCGGTGTAGGGTTCGAACCGGAAGTAGTTTCAATACCTAGACGATTCAAAAGAGTTTGTTGCTATTCCAATTTGAATAAAGAATTATTTGACTTTGACTTTGACTAAGTTTTTAGACGAAATATTATTATGAAATAAAACTATGAAAACGGATAAACTCGCGTATATTAACTAATTTTAACTTCATTCCGACGTTTCGAACACTTTACAGGGAATGAAGTTAAAATTAGTTAATATACGCGAGTTTATCCGTTTTCATAGTTTTATTTCATGAGTAATCCTCGCGGTAACCGAAGAAAATGAAATATTATTAGTTAATGACGTACTAACATTTCTATAACTCCCGCGACGCATGCAAGTAATGGCGCGTAGAAAACAAGTGTGTTGAAAAGTTAAAACGAAAAATGTCAAAACAACTCAAGCTTTTTAAGACCTTCAATTTTTTTTGTAAAATAATCTAACAAAATTAAATTAAAATATATTCGTAAAAAATGAGCCAATTTAGCCCCAATGACAGAATTTAATACAGGAACTCCATTAGTATATTTGACTCAATTATATTCCCCTAAGTCAAAAGTGGTATAGCGTGAGATTAATATTTCATAAGGTAATGAATCCAGAGTGGAGTAAGTTCGCGCTAATAGGGCCCTGGGGAAATGTGGATTAAGACCCGGTTACACTGACTTTGAAAACGCATACAAATTTAATTACGTATAGTTGTGACGACGTACGTAACTTTTTATCACACTTGAATTCTAAGGGTGTCATTGCTTGCATGCTTCGCGGGAGTTATCATCATCATCATATCAGCCGAAAGACGTCCACTGCTGAATATAGGCCTCCCTCAAAGATTGCGACAATGACTGGTCCTGTGCCACCCGCATCCAGCGGACTCCTGCGACCTTCACCAGGCCATCAGTCCACCTTGTGAGGGGCCTTATAGAAAAGTGAAATTCCTTAGGGAGTTATAGAAATGTTAAGACATAATTTAAACTAACTTTAACTTTTTTATGTCCGCAGGACGGTCGGTAAACGGAATACAAGCCGGTCCGCCTAAGGCGACCGGCTTCTATCACTCTCGTCACTCTCGTTAGTAGTACCGTACTTACCTCTCTAGATGTACAATGTACTATAGTCACATGTCTCGGGTTCGAATACCGGCGAGGGTATTATTTGTGTGTTTATTTATCACAAATATTTGTTCCTTGGTCATGGTTGTCAATGTATTTACGTATCTTTATGTATCTATTATATAAATATATATAATAGAAAAACTACCCCACTCGCTCTTTCACATCGTAGCTTCGTACCTATCCGACAGAATGTTTCAAGTGAAACTTGGAGATGCGCGATCTAGCTTTCACAACATAGAAGCGGGTGTACCCCAGGGTTCTGTGCTAGGTCCTACGCTCTACAACATATTTACTTACGACCTGCCTACTTCAGAACATGTAACTGCTCCTACCTATGCAGACGATGTAGCATACCTCTCCTGCCATACTTCACCTGAAAAAGCCAGCGAGCAGCTACAGCTTGTCCTAGATGATATCCACAGATGGCTAGCAAAATGGCGGATTAAAGCTAGTGCCCAAAAATCAAACCACATCACCTTTAGCCTAAGAAGGGGAGACTGTCCCGCAGTCAGACTTGGCAATAATACTCTGCCTCACTGCGAGAATGTCAAGTACCTAGGATTCTGCCTGGATCGGCGCCTTACATGGAAAATTCACTTAAAAAACAAACGAAATGAAATGAACATAAAATATAAAAATCTTAATTGGCTTATGGGACGAAATTCAACCTTGTCTGTAGACAACAAACTACTGCTATACAACTCCATTATAAAACCTATCTGGACCTACGGCATCCAACTGTGGGGAGTAGCCAGTGACAGCAACATAATGTCCTTGCAAAGATCGCAAAACGCCATCCTCCGAGTGATTGCCAAAGCACCTTGGTTTACTCGAAATTATGAAGTTCATAATTACCTCAATATGCCGACCGTTAAGGAAGAGATAAAACACCACACAAATAATTACACATCACAAGCCTTAATTTAGCTTACCGCGAGAATAGGTCTAATTGTGCAAGATGTCTAAAGATATTTATGATTTATCTACTTTATTTCTTTATCATTTCAAGTTAGGCATTTTATAACATGATTGTAAAAATAAAATACAATAAAACATGATTTATCTGTTCATTATTTATTTAACATGGCATAGGGTTCATTTGTCCTTAGATTTGTCGAGTTGACCATAATTCCATGATATTTATGTAGAGTATTAACAGCTCTAGTGTAAACAAGCCTTATCGCGCTTAGTACAGTATACAATGTTTATTTTAAGCCGAGTTTGCATCGCATTAGCCTGATATTGAATTTATGATTCCATTAGATCAGCCTCCGTAGCTTAGTCGGTAGTGACCCTGCCTACGAAGCTGGAGGTACCGGGTTCGAATTCCGAAAGGGCATTTGTTTATTTATTTATCACAATGTACTATTTTGGCCCGATTTTGTGTAAGAATGTCCCATGATATATCTCTATCAATTAAAAAAAAATACAGTGAAGAGATGTCATAGTGAATAATGTTTTTGTATTTTCATTCTTTATTAAACGTACTTTAAAGGTGTCTAATTTATTTTTGTGTATTATATATATATGTAGGGAGTAAGGATTTTTAATAGGTATACATTATAAATAAATCATTTTTATTTATTTATTTTTATTTTACATTGGTTTTATTCAATTACTTTCACCAATGTACACGTGTTCGTTTGTCTATCTTTTAGTTCCTGTGGCTGACTCATTTGCTCAAAGGTTAACTGGAAGAAATCCCTTACAGGGATAAGTTCGCCTTTGTACCTATCTAAATTGTGTTTTGTGTATTTTTACCTGTGTTTTGTGTACAATAAAGAATTTACATACATACATACATTTACTTAAATCTGATGACTTACTGGTACTTTTGCTTTTATTATTATTTTAATTTATGTCAAAACTTTTGGACCGGCTACGTAATCGGTAAGCAGCAAAAGGTTTCATTTACCGCCCGCTGCGCTGTAAAGCTGCTTTTCATGAGTTTCATGACAAATGTATTCTTACTGCCGTCAGCACGTCAAATTCGTCATAATTCAATTAAAACTGCAATTAATTAACATATAGGACCGACCTCATTAACATAAATATCGCGCATATAATGACTAGCGCGTTTTTTACGATAAAACAACAATATATGAAATAAAACTATTATGAAAACGCATAAACTCGAGTATATTAACTAATTTTAACTTCATTCCGACGTTTCCAACACTTTACAGGGTTCGTGGACTACTAAATGGTGTTCAATTCCTTTTGAGTTATGGACGGCAAATTTTATCAAACCAATGTATTGAGTTGTATAATTATGTTCGATCGAGGGTATTGACACTTGGTTTGAATAAAATGCAAGGAAATTGAGTCCTCATACCGTTTCAAAATCGAGCAGCACAACCTATGTAGCTCAGTAGGGAATAACCCTGCCTACGAAGCTGGAGGTCTCATATTCGAATCCTGTTAAGGGCATCTCTTTGTGTATTACATCATAATCAGAGATCGGATTTTTGTGCGACATCTCATACTAAATGTCATCAAAATGACGTAAGTCACTAAGATTGTCGCAAATTCATCAGATCTCTGATCATAATATTTGTTCCTCAGTCATAGTTGTTTTCTATCGTGACAATCTGAGTCTTTCGGATTTAATTTTTTCAATGGTAAGCACATCTGTTACGACATTCTGGGGTTTTCTATGTATTAAGTACCTATATTGCTGCTAAGTACCCACCCTTTAATGGAGGTTACCGCAAGAATAGCTCGACTTGCGTAACAAAATTCCATGCATATTTATTTGATTTTCTTAGACCCAACAATATCTGCATAGTTTATGAATTTTACAACGTTATTTTAAATATTTCAATAAATTTTCGACATGATCTGTTCATGGTTTTGTTTTGTTTGCAACTTCTATAATAAAAAAACATGTGTACACATAATCCAAAAAAAGAAAAATATAATATAATCTAACCCAGGAACTGAGGCAATCTTAACTTGTGAATTCATCTGAACTTAAGTTTTGAAATGGTGTTTATATGTTCATGTCTTCCCTTGTCGATCCGTTGTCAATTTAAAGGTTAAGGCATTACGCCCACCGGGGTGAAAACGGAACTTTATTTGAAAAGGACGATCCCTAAATATAGATAGCCGACCGTTTTTCGGTTCAGTGGCCCGTTATCGTATGAATAATTATGCCAGTTACGTATTTTGATGTCAGTTGACATTATATTTATCTGGGGAGAGTGACAATTTTTGGGATTTGTTTGTATAGTCTATGTACAGTAGACGTCAAAGATAGCATTACGGTTTATGGGCATAAAATATATTTACACGACCTTAATGTCAAGGCAATAAAGTCGTGTAAATATACCTACTAAATATACCTTTTATAAACCGTAGTGTTATCTTTTTTGTATTGTATCGTATTCTGCATATGCATGTTTGCATAAATTAATTAGCATAATGTTGTATAAAACTCAGGCGACTGTAACCATGGCAATAAAAGTGCATTTAGACCAAAGGAGCATTCGCTCATTCTATCTCCAACTTTACGAAATCGAACGAATTTCGACGAATCACGTTTTGTGTAACGAACGAATTTCGTAGAGTGGGGGATAGAATGAGCGAATGCTCGTTTGGTCTACATGCACCTTAACAGACAGAAAAAAGTTGATTCGCCTATAAGAGCGAAAGAGACAAACAATACTTAACGGCTTGCTAAAATGGGATACGTTTATGAATAAGGGGTTTAGTCATTACAAAAAAAATACAATTACAATAATCATACTATTTTTATAACCATTGGTAGCCCACATCGATAGCGGCAGTAATGAGAATGATTACATTAGTCACTAAATGGATTTTCAGAAACAAGATAAATGACATTAAGTACTCTGATAAGTGCTGATATTTACGTTGCGTTGGTTATAAAATGGATTAAGTAATTTCTAAATGAAAATGTTTAATAATGTATTTGGATCAAAATTCTTTTCGTTGTCTTGTTTCATACCACTGTCACGGTATTAGTTGCTGTTTCAACTCAGTATATTAAAAATATCCGGTGCACTGGTATTTCTTTTTCACGCTAGATTTTAATCCATACATCAAAATTGAAAACAAAACATCATCTCCTACAAAAATCACCAAAATATGGAATTTCATTTCAAATCATGAAAATTTCCGAAATATATAATATGACTTGAATATTTGCGCGCAATCTTAGCGTTCAAATTCATGCACTCACAATGCACCGAAACGTTCTTCGTGAGGTCGCGACTGAGTTGAAACGTGTTCAGAATATAATAGCGTCGCTCAAGGCATTTTTTTAGCGCCCATTCCATAAAGTTTTCCAGTCCATGAGAATGCTTAGATAAGCGATAAAAACGTTTTATTACTAGGCTAGACGGTTGACGGCAAAATTTTATAGGTTTTGAACGATGATCAGAAGTAAATACCTACTTATTGTTTGTCTTACTCACATTTTAATGTGGCCTATTGAGAGCTAATTATGAATAAGTGAGACATAGCTTTTTTATTTTATTATTTCAGTCAATATAATAATTTTATTAATCCATGTAAGCAAGGCTCGGAACCAGTTTTTTTCGAGAACCTTGAAATAGCACAATATTTAAAATGTTTTATATTCTTTATGTAGTACTCAAAATGTTATGAAATAACCAACGTCATATTTTTAAATGTGTTATTTCATATATACCGAAGAACAAAAAAGAACGAAATTCGAACCATTCTTTTGTATGGAGTAAAAACCGGTATCCGAGCCCTGCATGTAAGTATTGTAAGTAGTAAAAATTGCAACTACAAGACCCGAGATGGAATTTTAATGTGTTAAAAGAAAATGCTAAATGCTGGTCTGTTTTTTTAGTTGGGGACCTCAAAAGCAATCAAAATTAGTGTCTGAATATTAACCTTTATGAATACACATCAAGTACCGTTGAATAGGACAGGTTATTTGGGACATTAATAGAAGTTGCCTAGTATATCGGCTTTTGTTTAATTCGTTAAAAAAAAATTTTTTTCGTTTTCATACATAATAATTGAAATAGCAAGTGTGAGATAACCTTAAGAATAAGATCTCAGGTGACTGACGGCACATGTCAAAATAAGTTTCATTAGGATGTAATAAAGGTTGCAATACACTTGTTCAGTCATTAAACTTATTTTTTTAATAACTCAATAACAGTAAGAGTTATGGTACTAGTTTCTTAGACAAATTGATTATTTTTGACCTAAATAAGCTTCCCTTTAATTTAACGGAAATCAATAAAAACACGGTGTATTGCTCTGTGGACCAGGTTTTATAACATAATAATATATATGTCTTTGGTGTTGAAACTGCGGTGTAAATATATCAGCCATTGGCGTCCAAATGGTTAAAACATGGGCCAGATACACCAAATACCAGAAAGTGACCAAATAAACTTTCTAGTTGATAAATATTCCAGTATTTTACTCACCAATACAATAGGCACGGTCTTCAGCTTTGTCCACTGTATCCTGAACGTAGCTTTGTTGCAGGACGCAGATGTCAGTCGGAGCCATCCCGGCAGCTCCAGCAGGTCTGTCAGCAGATCCTCATCGAGGGTCAGGTCTTGTAGCTCTCCGGAACCTCTTAGTGCTGATAGGGAGATCTGCTCCGGTGATAGGTTCTTTGTAAATCTGTGATTGAAATATGTAACATGACATTAATAATGGAGAAATAAATGTATAAAACCAATCTAAATGCATGATAGTTTTTTCATTAAGTGTACCATAAAAGTGCTCAGATTGTGGGATAATGGAGAAAGATATTACAAATGTACTCAATATACAAAGAAGAAATCTCTCCTTGAAGGTATTATGAGTATAATACATACATTATAGTGTATGTAATAATTTAGGTACAGTCACAACTGAAAATAAGCATACACTTCAGAACTTATTACAAGAGGAAGAAAGTACAAATTTGAATACAAGTGTCAACATATTTATGTATCTTATTATTGATACCAATTGTGAAATAAATCTTATTTAAGTCACTGAAGTCACTAGAGATACTGAAGTTAAAAACTTCTTAGAAAAAATATGTAGCTATGTGCATGTCCACTTTTCAACCAACAAATATGAAAAAAACTTGGCTAAATTTCAAGGTGTTTCCTTATAAACAACTTTGCATTTTGCACCTCACAAAAAATGTGTCCAATAAGTCTTTCAAAAAGCAGCCTTATCATGTTTTAATTAGGTAAAAAATTGTTCAAAACACATTTTAAGTCTGAATCTAACTATGGAAAATCCTCTGTGTAGTGAATCACATTTCAGTCAAGGTTGTATGATTTAAACATGATTGAGTGATTTTTGCTGAAGTTTTGCATGGAATCATGTGTATCATCAATGATTTGTGGTTGTTGTAGGATATACCTATGGATGACATATAAAATGATTAGTGTTATTTGTTTTCATTTTTGTTAAAAATATACACAAAATATTATGGTTATTTTAATTCAAATTGGTTAATTATAAGAGTTAATAAATACAATAGATTAAAAGTAGACCATAGAGGTCAAAAACGTGTAATATCTGAGACAATGTACAAAGCGATGTTGTTTTTCAGCTATCGTGACTAGTTGTTATTATTTTGAGATTGGCAGACTACGGGTTTTACCACAACACCTATACGCAACATATACACTGATATATAAACTTTTTCGCTCAAGACTGAATAAGACGTAGGCTAGCTTAGTGCAGTAACAGCTTTAAATAGAGCACCTACGCTGTAAAAACATTTTCCTAAACAACAGTACAATAATACAGCATTCCTATCACTGATACGTTCTAATTCAATTATCAAAGACGATGTTAAACTTATTTTAAAAAGATACAAGACATGTACTTACCTAGAGAGATGTTTCAGTAATTGGTTCTTAATAATAGTAACCATTTCTACAACTAAATAATTAACTTCTAACTAATCTCAAAGGATATTATCAAAAAATCATTATTGTAGAACTGAACCTGTAAGACCTTTTCTTTTGTGTGAAATGTCAATGTCAAAACCTTTCAGGGGCGTTTTTTCATGATCAACTAACGGCTTTTGTCGCTAAAACATACTGTTTTAAATATCACTAGAAAATAATGTTATATAGAAACGTAAATAAATCTGATAATTCTGAAAGTGATTTCCCAATAACGAATTAAAGTTCGAATGTAAAGTCTTTGAAATTTTCAAGTTTGCTAGAAACGACAAACTTATATATGGATGAAAGATCGGAACGCATCTGTCATTTCATATCTCCAAAGAAACGGCGCGATTTTTGTTTGGCTGTTGTCAAGTAATTATTGATTTTTTTATCACAAAAGTTTATTACATATTAATTGTTGTAATCCTGTTATATAAATTGCTAGGGATCAAATCTATCGATACTGGCATACTTCCTGGCTGTTAACGACCAAAAATTAGACCCGTAAGCTTTTTAAAACAAAATATTGTGTCAAGTTATTTAGTTGTCACATTTAGACGTACTTATTCTACTCTTTGGAACTATTTAACTGTTAATGTTTTTGTGCTTAGTAATATCTAATTCTTACCTACGTATTTGTATCCAGCTGTTGATTAGAATAAACTAAGCTCTCATTCAGTGGCAAGATTAATATAGCTGCTTTCGATTTTTGGAATTTTTATAGTGTAAAGTAAGTATCATATTTCACCGTTCCACCGTTACACTTGAGTACACGTAAGTTAATTATTACTACTACACTGTAGGTATGCAGGCCTCACAAATTGGATTAAAGAATACTATACTAATCAAAAATTATTCAGGTACTCATTAAGCTAAGTATTTTGTATTTTTTTTCACTGCTGTATTTAGTTTTTTTTTCTTTTTAGCCACCGGCCAGTATTTGCACGCTTCCATAGACAGCACAGATGGAAAAAAGCAAAAAGTATATAGACACAGAGTACTCATCTGGTGATTCTAAAATGATTAAATCCAAACAGAAGTATACTGAAGAGAATAACAACGAGGTTGATGAGTTGACGAAGGAGTTCTCTGAGATGGGGTGTATCGTGAATCCAGATAAGCAGCCACCAAACATTTGTGTAGAGACATGTGTGTATGAGTCTTCCGGAGATGAGGCGAATGACAATGAAGCCGACGGTTACTCTGATGAGTTTGAGGAGGATAAGAGTGAGGATGAGCTGAAGTTAGAACCGGAGTCTCCGAAAAGTAGTAATGGTAACCAAAACGGGTTAGCGTTGAAACTGATAAACAGTCGGTCTTCCATGTCTAGTAAGCAAGCAGCTACAGTGTCCGGACGGTCCACAAGCACTGGGTAAGTGTGT